>APFE030122752.1:71072-97224 GCA_000404065.3 Pinus taeda | reverse complement strand
TGTATGTTTGATTGTATATGCATTTGTGTGGTTAATACATATCTGATCTTGTATTGTTTATGAATATAGATCTCTGTTCTTCGATAGTATTATGCTGCTTTGATTCCACAGGTGCTCCCTGAAGTTGTGTAGACAAAGAAGGAGCCGCAAAGATCTATCGAGAAGGAGAGGAACCGAGCAAGGAACCAAGCGCAAGACAAAGGTTGGTGTCCCCTGTTCCCCTCTTGTCTATTTTTCATAAAGGAAAATGAAAGTAGTTTTAACTTGTTTGTTTCTAAGATAGTTACCAGTCTTAGTGGGAATAGCAGCTCTAAGTGGACACTATTCCCGGTAACGGGGAAACCCTAATTCCAAATGAATGAGTGTTTTGCATACAGGAATTCTTCTTAACCTTGAATTTATCTGACATTATGAGGATATGTGTTATATTCATAAATATGTATTTGACAAGTATAATAGTTGGTTCTAGTTATGGCTAGATTCGTTAAAGGATTGGAGTCCCTTGAGAGATGGTGTGGTTGTGTTCAACTGCAAGCAACATGTTTGGCACAACAAGGTAAGGTAACTGGTGTATTGTTATGTTTATTTATGCATTGATAGTTATGTGTTTATGGAAGTATGATGCAGGGGATTGCATGGCAAAGAGACTGCCATGAAATTCTGAAGAAGGCTCAGATTGAGCTTTCCTTTGGAAGCAATGGGAACCATGGGGATTGATTCATGGCATCCGTTGAGAGCCTTGTGATTTCGAATCTTTGTGATTTGTTTGCGCTTGATTTGCAACTTTATTTATGTCTAGTGTATGGCCATACCACTTTGTTCGTGGTGTCGTATTGTTATTGGTTTTCATGATTTTCTTCTTGTTTACATTTTTTTCTTGGCTTTTATGTCTTGAGGGCCTTGGGAATTGGTTGGGAAAAGAGGAAAGTCAATGGAGCTTGGGGAGAGTTGTGTGGTACCCGACAAGTAAGGTAAGACCTAGATGAAGCTGGTGCATGTATAAGGGAAGTTGAAGGCAAGAGTATGACAACCAGTTGAACTAGTTGGGTCCATTGGTGTAAATAGACAATGGAAAGATAATCATGAGAAAAGTAATTAAGAAAGTGAAAGTAAATGGACTTGAGGCATCAGATGCCTTGGCTATGTTGGAAACCATTTTTCTCAATGTTATGGATGTTGTGAACAGATAAAGGGATTTCTCTTAACCTTGACCTTATGATATCTAGTAATTATGTTGATGTCTATATATGTATACATGTATGTATGTATATATGTCATTTCTGACAGGGTAATCATGGATCATGATTATTATCGCTAATATTTATATGTATATATATATATGTATGTATGTATGTTGTTGTCTAAAAAGGTCGTTAGGAATCATTCTTATGGAGGAATGATTGCTTACATAGGTGAATGACATGAAGAGGTTATTGTTTTATGAGGAATCAAGTAAGAAGAGTAATCATGACAAATATATGAGGTTGGTGTCATGTGGTTATGAGTTGATATTATGTGATTATATTATGTCTATGTTATGCATAGGCTATATTGAGGGATACATCAGCGAAATGAAAGCAGTGTGGTTTGTAGCATGCTAGGACAAGCATGGATAAGACACTAGAACCAAGGTTGTTGGTAGAGATAGTGTGGTTTTGGATGTGTGGTACTATTGTTGTTCATATGTTGTAAATGTTGAACATATTGGATATGTGGTGTTGTGCACATATCGTATTGTGTGCATGTTGGATATGCAGTGTTGTGTGCATATGGTGTCGTTCGCATGTTAGATATCGAGTGTTGTGTACATATGATGCTATGTACATGTTGTATATGCAGTGCTATGTACATATGGTGTTGTGTGCATGTTGTACATATGGTTTTGTGTGCATGATTGTACATGTGGTGTTGTGTGCACATGGTGTTGTGTACATGTTGTACATGTGGTGTTGTGTGCATGTCGTGCATGTGGCATTGTGTACATGTGGTGTTGTGTACATGTGGTATTGTATACATGTTATACAGATGGTGCGATGTACATGTGGCGTTGTGTACACGTTGTGAAGGTGGTGCCATGTACATGGATGTTGTGTACATGTTGTGCAAGTGGTGTTGTGTACATGTGGTACTTTGTAAATGTTGTACAAATGGTATTGGTATACATGTGGTATTGTGTGCATGTTGTACATGTTGTGTTATAGGCTTACAGTACTATGTATGTGCATTGTGTAGTTGTGGTATCATGACATGTATATTCATCGTGTTTTACTCTATGTATGTATATGTGTTGTGTCATACACCGGATGTAGGTGTATGTATTGTGTCGTGTTGTACACTGGGTGTAGGAGTATGTGTTGTATGTCAGGTGTAGGTGCATGTATTGCATAGTATTGTATGCATGTGGTTGTATGTGTGTGATGCACACTATGTGTATGTGCACATAGTTGAGGAGAAGGCATTGTGTGTTTGTCAGGTGTGGAAACCGATCTGGAGTGCATACTAAATAAAGACAAAGGTAGAACTAAGGATTGATTAAAGGATAAGTATCAATATTTTATTTCAGTTTTATTATGCATGTGATCTATGATTGTGAGTTGTGACAGTTAAATGTGATGTATGATTATGGTTTATGATGATTTCATGCGATTCATGATTTTAATTTATGATTGTTGAGTTTGAGCTAACTAGATCTGATATGTTTATTCATGATGATTTGATCAAACAATTAGTTTGACTTGTTGTGACAGGAAGTAAACAGCATTGCAAGTGTACCTTATTAATGAGCTACCAATGAGGTATGATTTTAATTTATTTGAATTTATTTTAAATATAATGGAAGTTATGTGCTTGGTACAGGAAGCATGGAAATGTTTGGTTAGGTGGTTGAAGCTAACTGCAAGAATTAGCAGCAACAATGAAAGAAATTGGAACATGCAACAATATGTTGGTAAAGCACTTTAGGAGCTGGGCCATTGTGGGACATTGGTACCCAATAGTGTCCATTAATTTCCATGAGCATGCTATGCCTGGTATGATGGTTTTCAGGCAGGGATATGCCTTTTTTTGTATCTTTCGATGCAAGGAATCCTTTCCAAGGGATGGACTGTCGGGGATGGGGGTGCTAGCAGAAATTTGAAGGTGTGTGATTGCACAGAAGGGGGGGTGACCGGATTTCCTGAGGGACTGTGTAGAAGAGAAGGGAAGGTCGTGGATATATTTGTTTTGGTCATCATCATTGCCAGATGGAATCAAATGCACATTAAGAGTGTGCCCTGGAACAATGAGTCGGTAATTGTTCACTGACAGGACAAGTGGCGCAGGATTGTAACGTTGGACATTGGATGCAACATTGACTTTGATAGTGGATTCTGGACTTCCAGGGAAAGAGGTGAATCTTGGTATTACTTTGAGGGTGGAGGTGTGAACCTTTGTATTCCCTTGTTGCGGATGTAGGCATTGTATCCTTTTATTTTCTAGTTGAGAAAATGTGTATATGTGTATAGGTGTATATGTGTATATTATTATAAATATTGTATTGAGATGGTTTATAAAGCTCCATAAATAGTATGGATATTCTCTGGTTGAGTAAATGTGGTTATTATTGTAAATATTGTAATGATTTGTGTTATAAAGCTCTAATAAATGACATGTTTGTCATGTTTCAGCAGTGGTCATTATAAATACTGCAACGAGTCGTGTTATAAAGCTCCATGGGAATTATGTTTTCTTTTCAGTGGTTTTGTTGAGGTATAGGTGTGGTTGAACACTGAGGATGGTGTCCCCCAAGGGGGAGGGTTCTATAACAGCCCTGGTTAAAAATCCATGTAAAAATACATATAAGACCATGGTCATGGGACACGTATTCCAACTTGAATAGTGGGAAAAACATCTAGTGGGTGTTCATTTCGGTTATTATGGCTAAAGGAAATTAGCAAAGGCAATGGCTAAAGCTTTGGAAAATCATGAGGCATTTATTGGAAATTTTTTTAATGAAAATAAGGGAAATTAGGAGAAAAAGAAGGTGAAAGGTCATAAGTTGCATGTGAGGAGGAAAATGAAGGAAAATACTAGAAAATGAAGAAAATAGAGGCCTAATTGATAAAAAGGCTTATGAGGATCAGTTGGCAAGTTTTTTCTCAGGTTTTGCATTGGATCAAGAGAGGCAAAGAAGGCAAGAGGAAGAGCAGGATCAAGCATCTACAATAGGATTCTTTGCAGGTATCGATTTGTATGTGTGTTTTCCTTGCTAAATTTGGCATGCATGGTATTGCATGTGATTCTTTGTTGTTTTGGCATGGGTTTTTCTAGGTGTGGTAGTGTTTTCAACCTAGCCTTTCCATTTTCGGATAGCCATGGTGTGATGGGGTTATCATGTTTTGGTTGAGATGGATTGTCAAATGGATTTGAAGTTGAGTGAGGTGGATCTCTAAATAATAGAAGACATGGCCTAGTAACCCCTAAAACGTATTGTGGGTTGCGGTAAAGCCATAGTTTTTGTTGCCTCGGTAGGCCTAGGAATCCTCGACCAGTGAATGACTAGATATACAGTAAACCCTAAAGGTGGTTTCACTTGATTAGGCCTAGGAATCATTATCAGTGAATGGCGGGATACATGGTAAATCCTAGAGGGTGGGGTCACGATTTAGGGTCTATTGATCCCTGGATCAAAATTTAGATTGTGATAAAGCTTAAGAGACTAGGAGATAGGAAAATTCCTCATGATGTAGGTGGAGAAACCTGGTGGCATCCATGCTTGTTTTGGCCTAGTGATCTCGTGGAGATCATGTTAAAGCATGATATTACATGTCTATTGTGTTGGGCTAGTGATCCGATGTGGATTGTGGTAAATCTTGGTTTCTATTGATGAGGGTGAGGCGGTTTAGCCTTAGGATGCCCTGGTTGGTTCTTTTAGTTTGGGTCCCACATTCATGCTTGGGACATGGCATGGGGGTGAATGGCTAAAGAGATATTTGGCTCAGCCATTCTATGGTTGGGTGGAACATGGTAGTCCCATCCCAGGTTGGATTTTTCATTCATTAATAAGAGGTTCTCTTCTTGATATCTTATGTATAAACGTACTAGTTTATATGGGAATTTTATGGCTGATGTATCCTTGATATTTTTTTGGTTATTATATTGGTTATAAGCATGTATTATGACGATGATATATGGATTTCCTCATGTTTTGATTGGTAAATGAATGAACAATGTATTTATGAGCCAATAGATAATAATGCAACTAATGATATAAGGGAACAATGCTTCTTATTGATTCTCAGATAAGTATGAGACCCCTATACTTAACTTTGTTATTTACACCTGTAGATTAAATATTTGTGATTTGTTTGACGAAATTCCTGTCATTGATAGTAGGGGTCCAGTCAAGCCCTTGTTCAATTAATTGCATTTGTATGAACATTCCCTTGTTATCTTTTTGTTCTTAAGGTGTCATTTAATTCTAGGAAGTAAACTGGGCTCTGGGCCTGAAAAAGTGTCTCAAATCCTGGGGATGTTGGCACAACACTAAGCAAAATAATCCTTGGACGTTGGCAAAACAATAAGAAAAATAATCCTTAGACGTTGTCATACCATGTTGTGGGAGTGTCCAGAGCCCTCTCGATGCATGCATGCCCAGATCATGGGAGAGTCCGAGGGTTAATTGGTCTAAAAACTCAGTGGGACCGAGGGGTTGGTTACCTGAGAGGTTGGGATGGTTTTTGGGAGTCCTGTTACTGATGTGGAAGTTTTTATGTTGTGTTTCTATGGATTCCACTTCCTTAAGGTCATGTAGGAGGTTGAATCCCGTCATACTAGCCTCTCATCACATGTTTACCCCGGTTGGTCGGTTACTTGGGTAGATGTGGGAGGATGATGTTTCACAACCAAGGCAAGAAATTGATCAATTCCAGCAAGAAGTATGTTCTACTGTTTTTAAGAGAAAATCAGTTTGTAGAAGAGTCAGTAAGCGGAAAGGCATCCCTGGAGGGGCGTACTAAGAAATAGAAACAATAACTAGAAGAGTTGCTATGAGCATACATGGATGTGTTCTAAGAGACTAAAGAGTTACCACCTAAAAGGGAAGTGCAACACAAGATCCATTTATTTATGGACTCCCCATTGCCAAATATTGGGTTGTACAGGTAGTTTGTTATAGAAATGAGTGAGGTGAAGAAACAATTGCAGCAACTACTGGAATAGGGTGTCATTTGATCGAATACATCACCATGTGGGTGACCCATTATAATTGTGCCAAAGAAGGATGGCACTTGACATATGTGTATAGATTACAGGGTGTTGAACAAAATCATGCTCAAGAACAAGTACCCCCTGCCTAGGATAGATGAACTACTTGATTAGTTACAGCAAGCAAAATACTTCACCAAGTTAGACTTAGAGTTTGGATATCATCAAGTTCGAGTAGAGAATAATATAACTGGAATACCACCTTCAAAACTAGGAAAATTTTGTATAAGTGGTTAGTCATACAATTTGGCTTACGTAATACACCAACTATGTTTATGAGATTAATGAATAATTTATTGCACTTTTTTATAGATTCATTTGTTATTGTCTATTTGGATGATATATTGGTATATAGTGCTACCTAGGAGCAGTAATCTCAGAGTTGACGCATGTGCTAGAGACATTAAAGAAGCACCAGCTGCTAGCAAATCTCAATAAGTGTGAGTTTGCAAAGCATTATTTGGCGTATTTGGAATATATGATAGGTGAAGGAGAGCTAAAGGAAGATCCTGCCAAGATGGAAACCATCATGAAACTATTATTGCCTACTAATGTTTCTGAGTTTAGAAGTTTCATTGGGGAGGCACAATACCTGAGGAAAATCATAGCCTCGTTTTTAGTAGTAGCAGCACAACTCCATACCATAACAGTAAATGGAAAGAGTTTCCAATGTTCGAGGAGCTAAAGAAGAAGATCAATCAAGCACCAATTCTAGCATTGCCAAACTTGAATCGGCCTTTTGAAGTGGAGATAGATGTGAGTGGGTATGTTATGGGAGGAAGGCTTGTATGCTACCATTCTTTAGTATTTCATGGGGCAGTTATTAACTACCCTACCTACGACATGGAGCTTTATGCCTTGGTGAAAGATGTGAAGAAGTGAAAGCACTATCTTATGGGAAAGGAGATAGTAGTCCACACAGATCACCAACCACTATAGTACCTATAGGCCTAGAGTAAGTTATAGTAGACCAGGAATTACATGTGGATGGGGTTTCTCCAACAAATTTATTTATTGATTAAGTACAAGAAGGGTATCATAAACGAGTTGGCTAGCCTGCTTTCAAGGCCACCCACATCAAAGATCATAGCTTTCGGGACTATTATGCACATGGAACCATTCACCCATGATGCATACAACATGGCATATTTAGAGGATTAGGACTTCAAGGAGATGTTTCAATTGTTGTAGAGTCAAAGTCATGTGCATGATGGCAATAACATCGTTGACTACCATCTCCAGGATGGGTTACTCTACAAGCTAGATAAGATATGCATTTCTAAAAGTGAGTGATTGCAGTTGATTAGAGAGGCTCACACCTCCAAGGTTGTAGGGCACTTTGGTGTGGGAAGATCATGGCCAACTTGTAGAGGTATGTGTATTATCCCAAGATGCAACAACAGGTAGCTAGTTTCATAAGACAATGCATGCTTTTTTGCACCAACAATCCTAGCAACAAGAAACATAGTTTATATCATCCCTTACATGTACCCACTTGTCCTTGGGAGATAATTTCCATGGACTTTGTGGGAGGTTTACCAACAACCAAGAAGGGACACGGATACTTGTTCATGGTAGTTGATAGGTTCAACAAGATTTGTGTTTTGATGCCTTCTAAAAAGACCATCAGTGGGCACATAGCAACAAAAATGTTCTTTGGATAGGTCTGGGTGCACTTTGGGATACCAAGGAGCATTGTTTTAGACATAGACACAAGATTTATTAATGCATTTCGGATTACATTGTGGGAGAATATGAACACAAAGTTAAAGAGATCTACAACATTCCATCCACAGAAAGATGGGAAGACAAAAGTAGCCAACATGACTTTGGTGTTACTTCTGAGAGGATAAAATGAGAAGTGTTTGAAGACCTGGGATGAAAATATAGTATATATACAACATTCTTACAATAAAATAGTCACATTTCCACTGGAAGGTCCCCATTTGAAACTTTTTTTGGATAGTTTTCACCTTCACCTTTGGACATTGCATATGGGTACCAAGGATAAGAGAGGGAAGATCTTATAGGAGACTCTTTGAGGGTTGAAACAATTATAGAGAAGACCAGGCAAATCCATATAAAGGTACAAGAGACAATGTAGAATTCATAGGAGCAATATAAGGCCATGCATGATCAACATAGAACAGAGAAATCATTCAAGGTGGGAAACAAAGTATGGCTACAGTTGAACAAGAAGAGGCTACAGGGGCCTGGTAAGAAAATTAAGGATTTGTTATATGGTCCCTTCAAGATACTGGAAAAGGTGGGTGAGAATGCCTATCAACATAGTTTACCACTATATATGTGCATTTACTCAATTGTGAATGTAGAGAATCTAAAACTCTATGAGCCTTCCATACTAGATAGGAAAATCAATATGTCTTACCTTATGTTGAGGATTTAGCACCAGATCCTCAGGCAGAGTTGACTAAAGGTATAGTTTTGAAGAATAGGTATAGAACTACAATACAGGGGCATCATGACCTTTGGAAGATAGGGTTGGAAGGGCAACTTCTAGACAAACCTAAATGGAACACTAGAGAGAAAGTGGAGGAAAATTTTCCTCACTCTATTCAGTAAAAGATTTTTGGGACCAAAATCCTCCCAAAAAGGGGAGATGTGATATGGATTAGATAATTATATTGTTTTTCATCCATCTCAATGCTTTTAGAGTCGAAAGAGTGGAGGAATCATCTCATGGAACCCTTTTTACTGGTGGGACCAAGTTTTGAAAATTATGGTATGAAACCTTCTGGGAGCATTTTGAGGCGTCAAATGATGTTTTTTAGGGGTATAACTTTTCTGCTTTGGTGTTGCAAAATTTATGTCTATAAAATTCTAGATGATAAAGTTATTCCACTCATAATTTAACCTCCCTATTTTCATGACCATAATTCGAGAGGATGTTGCGTCAACCCCCATAATTCTTGGAAAGGGGGCTAGCCATGTAATCTTGAAGAATAAGACTCTAAAAGAGTTTATATTGTAACTTTGGTTAAGGGTTGAGGTAGTCAAACCTAACCATTTTTGACACGTCAATTTTTCACGATAACACTTGATCAGTTTATGGATATTTTTACCATCTGTGAACATGTTGAAACCATCTCTCTTAGAAGTCAAACAACTCAAAATATGTTAAAGTACATGAGAAATTTGGGTCAAATAGCCCTTACACCTTATTAAGTTCCACCTGCGTCTATTTCTCTAGAGTTTCTCGTGCATGCACTGTAATTGACTCTGAGAATTCTAGAAAGTAAAAATAAAAAGTACATTCTAGAAACATAGTTGGTCGAATAATTCCCAACTGAATGCTTCCAGGTGATGACTATTTCAAATATAACCCTCATAAGATGCATCTCCATCCCTTTTCTCATGGTAACTTAATCCTTCATTAAAATAGGTTCATCCTCTTCTGAGGGATCTGAAACTTCCCCTCTTTGATCTATAAAAGGACTAGAGGGTTGAGGGATGAAGGAGGTCAAAATTCAGGGAATACAAACTTATGTTGTTGCTTTGAGATTGGAGAGCTTGTCATCTGAGGAGGAGATTGAAGGCATTTGGGAGGGACCTCATGGCATCAAGGCAAAGGTTGTAAGGCTCCTCTTATCTTCTGATTAATACAAATGAGCACTTTCTCCCATTGATTTTGTATTTTGTGAATGATGAATAGTTTGCAATTGTTTATTATATTCATTAAGGCAAATTCAATCCATAATTTCCTTTATCATTAGGCTAAGTTGTTTGAATTATTATATCACATGTGCTTTTGATCCTTTTATGGTTTATGTTTGCAGGTCCTATCAAGCATTGAAGAGTTGCATCAACTCACAATAAGGGATCTTCATCATGCATTCTGTGAAACCGGTAAGAGGTCTATCCATTAATTATACTACTTAAAATTTGAACAAGTTCAACTTAGGGAAAGAGTCAGTTCATTTGTCATGATTATTTCTAGTTCCGATTTAGGATCTAGGGAGATCGCTCTTTTCCACAAGAGGGATTGTCTGGTGTAACAAACTGGCGACCATACTGGGGAACGTCTTTGTTTTGATCTTTTTCCTTAGTCTTGTTTTATGATTTTTCTGATTTATCCAAACCTGAGTCTTCATAAACTAATGGCCTTTTAGATCTGAGTGGTTGATTCTTCAATTTTTTAATTTTTCTTTAGGTTTTCCTCCCTGCATTGTGCCTGTTTGTAAATAGAGCGCAGCTTTGCGCCTTTTTGCCGTAGCAACTCAGCGCATGCGCTCTGTTTCCTACTGAAAACCCGCACAAGCCTGGAAATTTTTTGAAAATTTCATGCTAGCTTCAACCCAAACCTGAATTTGTCTTTCTGAAAGTGTCATTCTATTTGTTTAGACTATGTGTTATCTCTTCTGAACTCAGTTGATTACTTTGTTGATGATTTTTGAAGATTAGGTATTTTTGAAAGAATACCTTAGGGTTTTTCTTAGTTGATTTGTTGATTGATAAAAACAAGTTTGAATGTATTTTTGTAAGTGATATTCTTATTTTGTTATGTCAAATACATTGGTTAAGCCTTAAATACTGCTTATTTGTGGTCAAAATCGCTTTGAATTGCAAATTAGGGTTTCTGAAGACCTTGTGCTTTTGTGAAAGAATTGTAATTATTTTTGCTTGATAAAAGAATTTGTTGCTTTCATCTTGGGAAAAGTTTCGTGATTGCATTGTTATTGCCTTTAAATCAAAGCATTCATAAGAGAATATGTATTTTCTCCAATCGTCTTGATTGATTCCTATGTACTTTGAAGCTTTGAGTAATTAAAAGAAAAGAGTGTTTAAGTTTTTTTGATGATTAGGGAAATATGGAAATTAGTTTGTTCACTGCATTTTCATTACAAAATGGTGAAATTAGTTGCTTTAGGAAATTGGAAAAGTTGTGAGTTTTTTATTTCATTTCTAAAAAAAATCAAAGAAACTCTTTCTTTTCTCTAAATATAATTTCATCGAAATTGAAATTTGCTTTTGCATTTTGGAGTGCATTAAGATTTCGAGTCGTGTCACAACATAATAAGTCTCATCTTCATCACCTGTTGAGTAAAACAACAACTTAATAATACATCGTTAATTAAAATTCACCTAGAATTTTATATTTTCTAGGGCTCTTTTCACCTACAGTAGCTTAAGTGTAGGGATTTGGAATTGGGAAGGAAGCAAACTTTCCAAAGCTACAAATGAACAATATAATCTTGAGTTAGGGAGAGAAAATCCAATTATTTCAGTTTTCCTTTCGGAAGCTGTTATTATACAGTTTAGCATGAGGTCGTGTCGACTCTGGTGAAGTGATCTGACCCACTTCATTAGCCTAGATACAATGATTTGCACGTATTACAATGGTATTGAAAGGTACTTGGGGTCACTTGAAAGTAAACCTCCAATTGATCATGTCGAGGAGACTTCAAGGGGATTTAGCTTGTTACTCTACCCTTGTGTGTACGCCTGATCTACTACTATCCCCCCAAGTAAAATTGTTCTATTTGGTAAACTTAGTGACTATAATCCTAGGGATCTACCAAAGGTGACAACATAGGGAAGGTGTTGATGTACCTGGAACAGACGTTGGCTAGACGCACTTGGACTCTCTGGAGGGTAGTATTTTCTCAAGATGGGTTATAGTAGAGTTACTTGCACCAGACCGTTTCATTAAGCAGGTTGTCAGGGTAACTGATTCCAAATGTTCATTTTCTATAAAACTTTTCACCTTGATATCTTTGATGTTGGATTTCATCACCAACTAGTAAATATTGATCTCTGTGAAGAGTAAGTTTGTATGTTTTATGGTTTGAACTCCTAGATTTTTAGCGCGTGTTACTTTTTGTGTTGTCTTTTACTTTTTAAAGACTTAAGGTGTAATTTAGATATTATGTGATTAATAAATTGAAATTTTTTCATTGTGGTTGAACTACCAAGAAAATCACGTAGGATACTCGAGGATCACCCTGTGTATACATCGAGTCAATTAGAAAAGATTAAAGCAGAAAAGCCTAAATCATCTGAAACTAAAACTGCAGCACAAACTAAAACTTCTACTATTTTAGATTTTGATGTGAGAGGAACTGAAGTTAATCAACCTATAACATCTACTATTTTAGGCCTTAAAGTGACAAAAATTGAATCTGATCAAACTCATAATCTTAGCAACTGATTTACAAATTACTGAACTCGTTCAAACTAAATCGGATACTTGAGAATCTTCTGATAGAAACCTCGTTTTTGAAGCAGATATTCATGAATATGAGTTTGATACTTCTGAGCCTGAAATTCATACATCTGTTATAGCATATTTTCCAGATCCTCCACTTTCACCGCGTGTGAAACTTATCATTACTGATAGTCTCCATCCTGGTTTTATTTCCATTGAATAACTTGTTTCAGACGAAGAGGAAGAACCTATAGTTTCTACCAGTGAGCCTGTGGATATCTCAGAACTTTTGTTTCGATCTCTTCACCCTGACCCTTGGTATTTTACACCCTTGAAATTTTTAGGACAAGGGATTCCGCATTACACGACTCCTTATTCTACCATACCAGGTTTTGAATGGTCAACAATGATTCCTAGAAGTGTCATGTCAGATACATCCATGTATTCCACTTCTCCAGAGTCCAAATTTGTTATGAAACCAGCTCACAAAAAGATAGAAAAGATAGATCAATGACTCAAAATTAGCCTCTTCGAGGGGGAAACCTCCTTTAAATTACACAAATGAACAATTCTTGGATGATACAAATGACAATACCTCCTTTCTATATATAGGAGTCTAAGGGGTAATAATATAATCAGATCCAACATAACAATAATAATGTAAGGACACACACCAACAGTTCGTAGACGATATCATGTATTCTGTAAGGTTTCACTGAGAGAGGTCAAAAAAGTAAAGAAGATCCTAGAATTATTCATGGAAGCTTCAGGTACTGAAATCAATAAGGACAAATCGAGTACCTTTATTTTCAACTCACCTGAAATGGTCAAATCCCATCTGACAAGAACGTTGGGGTTCAGAAAGGGAGATCTACCTACAAAATACATGGGTACCATGCTTGACGTAAGCTCTCTGAGGATAGCCAACTAGCAGCCCACCCTGGAGAAAATGAAGAACAGATTAGAAAACTGGTCCTTTAGGACTTTTAATATACAAGCTAGATTGGTGCTTCTCAAATCGACTCTCCAATCAATTCCAATCTATCCCCTATCGGTAATGGTAGTACCGAAAGGAATCTGCACCAAAATTATTGAAATCTTCAGGAAATTCTTATGGGGAGGGCCAAAACAATAGAAGAAGTGGGCCTTAATCTCATGGAACAGCCTAACAAAAGCAAAGGAGGCAGGGGGGCTAGGGTTAAGAGATACATTCATATTAAACCAAGTCCTAGCAGCAAAACTTTGGTGGCGTTGGATGAATGGAGGCAAAGATTTATGGAAAGAAATATGGACATTAAAATATAACATGCCCTCTGCAGCTGAAGAAATCATGAGAAAGGAAATGATGCCAAAAGGTTCCACAATATGGGAGCTAGCATGCCAGAAAAGGGATACCATAAATAGGCAAGTTTTTTGGGAAATAAGAGATGGCAGGACAGCAAAATTCTGGGAGGAAGCATGGCAGCAGAGGGGAAGAATGGAGGAAATTCAAGAGTTGCAAAACATTTACAGGGAAGCTAAGGCCAAAGGCTTAATTTATGTCAAAGACTACTGGAAGGAAGGAGGAGAAAATGAGATGTGGAGGGAATGGAAAGAACTTGAAGAATGGGATAATAACATCGATGAGGATCTCAAATTCAGGATACTAAAAGAGATGTACTCAAGAAGGATTAAATATAGAACTAGTTCAGATATCCTCAGATGGGGCGGAACTACAAAAGGTACCTTTACAACCAAAGAAGCATACACCATAAAGTTGAAGCAAGTGCAGGAAGAACAGACCCAAGAATGGAAACAATTATGGAAGAACAGGTGGTGGCCAAAGGTTACCATGTTCGCCTGGTTAGTGGGAAGAAGACGCATTCTGACATGGGACCAAATCCAGAAAAGAGGATTCCTAGGACCATCAAGATGTTGTTTGTGTAAACAAAATGTAGAAACTCAGGAGCATATCTTAAACTCGTGCCTGGTAGCTCCGCAACAATGGGAAGAGACCAGAAGCCTCTTTGGAAAGACGAACCGTAACCCCAGGACATAGCTCTAACTTTATTCCAATGGGGAAAGGGACAATTTCAAAGCCTGGTAGTGAGAAAAGCATGGAACTTG
Organism: Pinus taeda; assembly: GCA_000404065.3. Classification (NCBI taxonomy): domain Eukaryota; kingdom Viridiplantae; phylum Streptophyta; class Pinopsida; order Pinales; family Pinaceae; genus Pinus; species Pinus taeda. Next base: position 82,709 of record APFE030122752.1, on the reverse strand, counting down.
GTAGTGGGCTTCAATATATGGTCCATCTGGAAAGAAAGGAATAGAAGGATTTTCCAAGGTAAAACCAATTCCCCAGAGGAGTTATGGAAAAGAACCCAAAACATGATAAGAGAGACAATACTAATGGAAGCTTGGGATCAGGAAGATTGGAATACCATGGATGAGGAAAACCACATTCTAAGGAGGCTAAACCTAGACCAGGGATGGTATATCCACAGCAACAAAAAACTCAGGGTACAAAGATCCAAAGCCCAATCATGTTCATGCGCCCTCAGGACGGATTCATCAAACTTAATTTTGACGGAGCGTCAAAAGGAAATCTGGGGCATGCTGGATATGGTGGGATCTTCAGAGACAGCGAAGGCCAAACCAGGTGGATTTATGCAGACAGAGGAGGGATAATGAGCTACAATGAAGCTAAGTTTATGGCATCCTATCAAGGAATCAGGATTGCAATAAGAAATGGATACATGAAACTCGAAATAGAAGGTGATTCAAATTTGGTTATAGAGACAATAAGAAAACTAAATCATGGCAAGTCATGGGAACAGGTGGCTAAGAGCTGGAGGACGGTGGGTCTCATCCAAGACATAGAAGAATCAATGAAGCATATTGAGTATAAGGTCATTCATCATGTCAGGAGAGAAGGCAACCGACCTGCAGACTACTTGGCTAATTGGGGTTGCAACGAGAAGGACGGGAAAGTAGACACCATATGGACAACTCAGCTGGCAGAGACAAGATGGGAGAACCTCAACCGAATCACCAAACAGGACAATAATGACACATCACAGTTATGATCATATTAACATACACACCCCGATCGGGGTGGAGAAAGGTGACCTGCACAAGGTCATGATGGGGAGCAGTACACGGCAGCATATGCCTCACCTCAGGGTAATCATGTTAAGAACGGGGGCGACGGCATGCAGAGGAGATCGAAAACCCAGACAAGGAACCGGGAGAATCATGGAAATGACAGGGGAAAAGAACGACGGCAATCAGTTAGTGAAGCAAAGGGTAGGTGGCGACATTTCTATAAGAGCAGGAGAAGGCAGCGAGACAGATAAGGAGAAGACAGGAAAGGTGGCGCAGAGTGAAGCAGTTTGGCAGAGAGACCTTAAGTATCATCTCAGAAGGCAAGTAGGTATGGCGGAGGGAGGTAGGAAGGAAAGATTGTATAGGGAGGGAGAGGAGAGGAACATACGGAGGGAGCATGAGCGAACGGAGGAAGAAGAAGGAAACTACAGGGAAGGGGAAATGGAGACCAGGAAGGAAGAGCGCATGGAGAAGGTGAATTTAGAGGTGGGGCAGAGTAGCGGGGGGAGCAATAGGGGTAGACCGTCTAGAAGAGGAAAGGGAAGAAGGCGCAGGGGTGAAGGAGACCGAGACAAGTAGAATGCTACGAAACTGAGTCTCCGGTGTCTAACCAGCAGAAAAGAGGACGCAAGACCACTGAACAGATCGCTTAGGAAGCAGAGAGAGCTTACAGCACAGAAACCAACAAGGAGATTAGGAAGATTATCGATGCTCTGGAGGATAAAGTCCTGGAGGAGGTTTCTGATCCAGAAATGGAGGAATGGAGTATGCTCCTTCCGGACCCTTGGAATACGAGAGGGTGCCTCTCGCTGTATAAACGAGCATTGTACATGTACTGGGTGGTGAAACACCTGTTAGCTAAAGCCATGGAGCAGGTTGCCGAAGAGATGATGGAGATGGTTTAGGGCCCATTGAATTTGAAAAGGGAGATGAACAATATGCAGTTCATGATCCGGAAACAGCACAGTAGAATGGAGGAAATCCGCGGCATGCTGAAGAAGATAACCACCACACAGCATGAGGAGGAAATCAAGCAAGTTTTCATGGTAGATTAACTGTTTAGCTCCGTTCTCTTTTGAATTCTCTTCTAGGCATAAGAGAATCAACTTTTGTAAACATGTCTTTTGATCTGTAATAGCTGATAGGTATATATATATAGTAAGTGAGTAGAGTGTTGTCATGGTTTTAAACATATTGACACACCAGCTAAGTTGACAAGTTGATAACCTCAGACTCTTGGTGACCAACAGACCCGGTTTCCCTTCAGGGCGGGTTGAGGTCACCAGCGATTGTATATTTTTGTTGTTGTATATAATAGAAAAGAACACACCGTAGCTTACAAAAAAAAACAATAATAATGTAAGGACACAACAATAACAATAGTGGTCTTCCATGGGGCACAATAATAACAATATGGGGACTACATGGTCACAACAATATAATAAGGGGGTTTCAATAATAACAATAAGGGGTTACACTAGTAGTATAGGGACCTAACATGCCCCTCTCCTTCAAAAAGTGTTGTCCTCAACGCTTTGGTAGTTATGGATGCTTCTGTATAAAATTTTTGTCCTCCCATGTGAATCTTCAACGGTTAAGTTCTTCCACTTGATGAGATACTGTAAAATTGATTGATTTTGTAGCTGTCAATTTCTTTTTTTTGTGACTGCTTCCAATACCAATATGATTTTTCCTTCCTTATCAAGTTCTGGAAATATTGTTTGAACTTGTATCTCCTCACCTATAACCTTATTTAAGCATGAAACATGGAAAACTAGGTGCACTTAGGAAGATGCATGAAGCTCCAATTTGTATGCCATAGTACCAATCTTGTGTAACACCTTGTATGGGCCATAATACTTTGGAGATAATTTATGATCCTTCTTAGTTTTTGTTACTTCGTAGCAAAAAATTTATAGCGAAAATTCCACAATGAACTGTTCGGATCAGAGAAACCCTAGAATCCAAAGCTCTGATACCAAATGTTATGAAGCCAGCTCACAAAAAGATAGATCAATGACTCAAAATCAGCGTCTTTAAGGGGGAAACCTCCTTACATTATGCAAATGAACAATGATTGGATGACACAAATGACAAGGCCTCCTTTCTATATATAGGAGTCTAAGAGGTCATAATATAATCAAAGTTGACATAACAAAAATAATGAAAGGACACAACAATAACAATAGTGGGCTTTTATGGGGCATAATAATAATAATATGGGGACTACATGGGCACAAAAATATAATAAGGGGGTCGCACTAATAACAATAAGGGGTTACACTAGTAGTATGGGGACCTAACAACATTGTATGGTGGTTTTTTACCACGTGGATATCACTCTCTCGTAGGAGCTTATTCAGGAGCTTCTTCCTCAAACTCATCTTTAAACATGTCAACTGGTGTAATTAACCCTACTCATGAAGGTTTAGCATCTAAACAAGTCATTAATATTATTATGGTAATGTTCGTAATCCACAAGCTAACCCAAGATGTGGTTATTATCCACCTAGGGACAACCATCATATCCTCCGCGTGGAGGACAACCTTTTGGTGGACCTTACCCTTCAGCTAGGGGACAACCCCCCACCAGAAACTACTTTAATTATGTTCAAATGCCTCAAACTAGTTTTTGTCAGCCTGTTATGCCTCAACTCGCCATTCGAATGCCTTAACCTAGATTGAATACAATTCGGAGCCCTTCTCAACAGTCAATTCATGTTGCTTCTCAGGTGCCTTTGTATCAACTTGGCCAACCTCTTGGACAACCTATGCAACAGATGCCTTTTCAAGATACGTCTTTTCAAGTCCAACCAACTGTCTAGGCTAACCCATCGACACGTGTTCATAAATCGCTTTAGTAGCCTGCCTCGAGCACTCATTAAACCGTGGGGTAGCCTTCTATGTCAACAATTGTTCAGAACCCAAGTTCAAGTTCGCATAAAACTCCCATTTCAGGAAGAGTATCACAAATAAATGTCTCGCTTACATCACAAGTTACTATGAAACCACTTGTTTAGTCTTTACCTCAGGCATTTGGTGTTCAATCCATTCCTATGATTTTGTCAGCACCTCAAATACCTATTGTTCAGCCTAGTGTCCCATATATGCAAGTACCTTTTCAAGGGCTACCTTTCCAAGGTTTACCCCAGAGTCACTTTGTTTAAGGTACACCTTTTGGAACTCAAATTCTCCAACATCAACCCTTGCAAAGTCAACCCTTTCAAGGACAGTTTCTTCAAGGTCAAATGGGTCAGAATCTCCCCTTCTAGAATCAACCATACCCAAGTCATATGTTTCAGCAACCTATTAAACCAAAATATGGTATGGCTCACCCTGGATACCCAGGAGGTATGCATATTCCAACTACTTAGGCTATCCCAGGATATCCTATATATCCTCCTCCCAGTACGGGACTCGCCCCTCAGGGTTATCAATATCCATCGTAGGACCCTAATCGTCAGTTGCCCTTCATTACAACTTTGGATTTGCCTGACCTCTCTCGGTTAACTAATTATCCACTTCTTTATTTACCCCATTGGCTGGCTATTCCTACTAAGTTGCTCATTGATATTCCTAAGTTCGAAGCTAAGTCGGGTGAAGATGTCATTACCTACCATCTTTGGTGCACGTCCAACTCATTAAACGGTGATTCTATTAGATTACGACTTTTTCAATGAACCTTAATCGGTTCAGCATCCAAATGGTATGTAGAATTGTTGCGCGCTTCCTTCAACACGTTTAATGCCCTTGCTATAGCCTTTTTGACCCATTTTCAGTTACCCATTCGGTACGACAATGGCCTAGTTAAAGTTTACATTCCAAACCATATTTTGGTCGAATGGTTCATAAATTCACTTTTACCAATAATCACTGAAGATGTGGCCAAAGTGGGTGTTGTAACTGAAGAGCAGGTAATTTCCCGTGCTGAATATCTCGGTCTTGTTTATACTCAGTCTGGTACTTTGAATGAAAATATACTAGATTTACCCAATCTACTCTAAGTAATCCACCTCTTCCAGGATCACATACCACAGATGGCATGGTTGATTTTGTGAGCAAGAAATCTAAGAACAAAAAGAAAAATTTTAAGAATGTTCAAGTTTCAGCTCTATCTAATTCACTTGATGAAGATCCTTCTCCCAGAATTACTTCAGAAATCAACGTCGTAGATTCATCTATTGGCAAGGGTAAGTCATCTGGAAATAAGAAAAAGGAAAAAGGCAAAAATAAACAAGACAACTGCTCTAAGGAGAAATCAACCAAGAATGAACCATCTGAAGAAAAGGAGAAACCTCGCTATCCTTGCTTGATTTGTGAGGAAGATCATGACACTAAGGAGTGCCCTCATCAAGCCAAAGTTTCCAAACTTGTCAAAATTTCGCCCACACCCATTGTTTTGAAGGATCATTTTCCTCCTCAAGACAGTAAAATGGTCTCTCATGACCAATCCTCCTCATCCCCATCGGTAGATATCATGATGATGTCTTCCAGAGTTATGGTAGCAACAAGATCCAAAGATTACATGTCAAAGATTCCTGTTGAAAATGGAGATGACTCCAGTTCACCTAGTCAAACTTCTGCATCTACTCCTCCTACTTCTCAACCATTACATATTGAAAAACAAAATCTTGATATGATAATTTGTCCGCCTCCTAAGGGTATGCTTCGTAGGTCATCCTTTAATCCTCATGCGAGGGCTGCCCAAAATTATAACATCGTTGAAGATCTGGCTATGTCACCTTCAGCCATGTCGGCCCTTGAAGTGTTGTAAACTTGTCCAGCACAAAGGAAATTATTATTATCAGCCACAGGAGTTTTAGATCCTCAAGAGTCCCATTTGATTGTTTTCAATCCCGAGAATCATGTCTCACATCTCCCACACCAACTGGCTTTTCAAATCCTAGCTCACGTCAAAAATCGACGAGTTTTTTAGACAGTGATTGAAGAAGGAGCATCGACACATATTATGTCCATTTCCGATTGGAAATCCTTGGGTTCCCCAACAATCAATCAATATCCCAAAACTTTGAAAGCCTTCGATGGAAGAGGTTTTCATCTGTATGGACTTTTAAATGTTTTTCCAATAGAGTTAGAGGGAAAAACAGTTGCAATAGAAATTAAGGTTGTTGATGCTCACCTTGACTATAACCGTTTGCTTGATCGGAGCTAGAGTTATGCCATGCTAGCAGTAGTCTCGTCATATTTTAGGATGATTATGTTTCTTCACAAAGGAAGAATTTTGAAAGTGGATCAATTGTCCTACTATACCTCTGACCCGAATTCCACCAGTAGTATCTCGTTTGTTGGAAAATCCACCACTCCATATGAAGAAGTTGGTGTTGGCTTGCTCAAAGACGCATCTTTGATGGGAACTTTCGTGTTCCCTCCACCCATTCTTCTTCATAATGAAGCACAAATCAACATGATTACATCAAGTACTTTCAAAATGGGAGATCCATGGAAAGTACTGTCAGAATAAAAAATGATCTTATATGGCGTTGAAATGCCTCGTAGTCCTTTTGAGTTAGCCTATGAGGCCATTCGGTCTTTTTCCAACCCATCAACATTTGATGATGATCGAATGAATATGATCATTGATGAATATTTTCATTTGTCACACTTAGAACCAATCTCTATGCCTAATCCTTTTAAATATTTTTTAACTGATGAATGGATTATGGAAGTTATGACCTTGGATGAAATGCCATGGAATAGTACTCATCATCGTTCAACTTTCCTACCATCCTTTAACAAAATCGAGAATAATTTCTCATCACTATTTTCATTTGAGACCCTTAGCGATCCTCAAAATCCAATATCTATCCTTTCTTCCAGCTCCGAACAGAATTTAGGGAAAATATCTGCAACGGTACGTATAGATATCTTAGTGAAACCCAGAATAATTGAAAATTTTCATATAGGAGCCTCTTGTTCGTTAGAAGAAATTTCAACGTACAAAACCCTATTTCAAGAATTCAGTGACATTTTTGCCTGGTCCTACAAAGAGATGCTATGAATAGACCCTAGCATTGTTGTACATGAAATAAAAACTTAACTGGATGCTAATCCAGTTAGACAATGATTACGTCCAATACATCTGCAAAAAGCTGTTTCTATCAAAACTGAGGTTGAGAAACTGTTGAAAGTAGGATTCATTTACCCTGTTCCTTTAACCGATTGGGTATCTAATGTTGTGTTTGTTAATAAAAAGCAAGGAACTATTCGAGTGTGTGTCGATTACCAAGATATCAAAAAAGCTTGTCCCAAGGACAATTATCCAACTCCATATATTGACCAAATTGTCGATGACTGTGCCGAGAATGAAATTTTTTCCTTCATGGATGGATTTTTTGGCTACAATCAGATAAACATACTCCTTTTTGATCAGTATAAAATCAAATTTATATGCCCACGGGGAACTTTTTCTTATCACAAACCCCCATTATTCAACCTTATTTAGATGACCTACCACTCATTTATTTGAAATGTAAGGATCACCAGTTGCACTTAAAAGCAATTTTCATTAGGTTTAGGCATTACAATATTCGCTTGAATCTGCACAAATTTGTTTTTTGTGTGTAATCCGGTCAGCTTCTAGCTTTCATCGTTTCAAGGGAGGGAATTTATTTCAATCCCCTCAAGGTGGAGGCAATTTTGAATTTGCCTGCTCCTTCTAGCCTTACTCAACTCCAAAGTTTGCAAGGGAAGGAAATTTTTTTGTGTAGATTCATCCACAATTATGTTGAACTAACACGGGGTTTTACTCGACTGTTGAAAAAGGGTATTCCATTTTTCTGGGGGGATCTTGCTAATAAAGCTTTTGATGCATTAAAGCATGCATTGACTAATGAACCCTTAATGCATCCATGCGATTATCATCGAGACTACTTTCTATAGTTTGATGCATCTGATGCCACCATTGGCAAGGTGTTAGTCCAAGAGCATGATTTTGGCAGCGAACATGTGGTTTACTATTTGAGTAGGAGTCTCACTAAAACTGAGATTAAATACGCACATGTGGAGAATATAGCCTTGGCAGCTTTGCAAGTTGTTCAACAATTCAATCACTATATACTTCTCTAAAAGACGACTGTCATTTCAAATTGCAACCCTATGATGTACATTCTCACGAAACAACTACTAGGGGGAAATATTCCAAGTGGATAGTAATTCTACAAGAGTTTCATTTGAAATTTGAAAAATCCAAATCAAACAAATCCTTGATTTTCGTTGAACTATTGTGTGACTTTCCCCATACTTATATAGAAACTGTAGCAGAAGATTCTTTTGCTGATGAATCTCTCTTTCTTATTAGTACGTTAGATCAGTGGTATGGAGACATCATTGTATATCTCCAAAAACAACATTTTAGGCCCGAGTTATCCAAAACATATCTTTGGCGAATCCGATAACAATCCCAACAATACAATCTTATTGGCGACACTCTTTATCGTCGTGGTGTCGATTCTATTTTCCGATGTTGTTTAAATTTTGAAGAAGCCGAAAAACTTTAACTGACTGCCACTCCGGAGCATGTGGCAGTCACATGTCTGGGTATGCTACTGCCCAAAATATATTATGTGTTGACTATTTTTGGCCATCAATGTTTAAATACTGCATCACTACGCTCCACAACTTCCATAATTCCCAAATTTATGATCGCAAAATGTGAGCACCTCCTGCTTCTCTTCACCCAATCGTAGTTGTCGGTCCTTTTTCCAAATTAGGCATCGACTTCATCACTTGTAACCCTCACTTGGCCGGGGGGCATGGATATATCATCCTTGCAGTCGACTACTTTACAAAATGGATCGAGGCGATGCCTACATATAGAGATGACGGTGAAACTGCAGCTGTTTTCATTTTCAATCATGTGATTGCTCGATTCGGCATCCCACAAGCTATTGTTACAGACAATGGTGGTCATTTTCGTAACATTATGATGGTCTAACTATCCGCACAACTCGACCTGTGCCATGATAGATCTACTCTGTATTATCCACAAGCTAATGGTCAGGTTGAAGCTGTCAATAAAGTTTTAACCAATATGATTAAATGAATGGTTGGTATGCATAAAGGAAACTAGCACTCTATGCTCTTTTCATCACTGCGGGCTTATCGTACTACTGTAAAAATATCAACCAGTTTTACCCCTTTTCAACTCGTTTATGGTTTGGAAGCCATATTAACTATTGAATGTGAAATTCCATCTCTTAAATTAGCTATCGAATTGTTACCTGCTACCTCTGTAGAAGAAGAACGTTTTGTACATTTATCTCATCTATATGAAAATCATCGTAATGTCGTACTGGCTAGCGAAGCTCACCAGAAACATGTCAAAGCCCAATACAATCAAAACATTAATCCTCGTACATATTCAAAAGGTGACCTAGTCTTGGTCTATGATTAAGCTCATGACATTCTAGGTGTATGGAAATTCGAGCCCATGTGGCATGGCCCCTACATCATAAAATGCATATTAGCTAAAGGTGCCTATGATCTTATTGATTACGATGGTATTCCTTTGGGAAAGCCCATAAACGGTATTTACCTAAAGAAATATTTTGCATAAAATTTTGGTGAATATTTGTACATTATTTACCGTTTTTTGTGATAATTAGTGTTTTTACATTTTTTACTACTTCTCCTGCTTATCTCATTTTTACACTTGATTTGCAGATGTCGACATTTTCTCCGACTTACATTGGCTTTGTTGATGGTGCTAGTCGTAGTACTTGGAATTTATCTTATGCAGCCTGGGTTATCTATTCACCTAGTGACAAGCTAGTCTCTATTCACGAAATATGTCTCGGCCAAACAATGAACAATATAGCGGAATATAGCGCAGTCATTGAGCTATTAGTTGATTCCATTACATTTGGTATTTGGCGTTTGATCGTTAGGTTAGATTTTCATAAACAGTGTCTATTGAGTAAGGAGTCCAACTATGTTAAGGGTGTTTTTACGAGTCTGTCTCTTAGAAAGGAAATTTGATTATATCGAATATCAACACATTTCAAGATATTTAAACACACTGACACGTGCATTGGCGAATCATGTGTTAAATAGACATTGCAACATTTGTGAATTAAAAACAATATTCATTCATGCATTGATTAAGATAAACATAGATAAAAAGTACTAGGTTTTTCATTAAAATAGAGTTTTGGTGTGTCTACAAAATATGTCATTTGAGGGCATAAAGGCTCCATGGCCTTTTATTTTCCAAATATGATAACACCAAAAAATCAAAAATGGTCCTACAAACTAGAACATCTAGGCATGGTGATGCTCATGATAACACATGATAGCACAAGCAACTCGATGTAGCAAATGTCTGAGAGGCCTTGAAACCCCAACTACGTGCCTTTGATAGGCTCGTGGAATGTCATCAACTCTAGTCTTTGGGATGTTGGCAGTCAACCTCTCAAGGTTGTGCTCAAAATATGTCAAGGTGTCATCTCCTTCAGGTTCACTGTCGCAGCTACTATGGGCTGCTTGCCTCGTCTATCACACCGTCTCATCTGGGTTGGTCAGGTTGGACGCACATCTGCACATGCATTTTTGATAATTAGCCTCTGAAGACAAAAAACACTTAAAAATTGAAAATTTTGAAAATATGTCAAAATGAGAAAATTCTTACCTAGATGACCCCACTGTAGTGTCCTATCTAGGGTGCTAGATTGGTCTAAATTTATTATCAACCAGGGTGCGTATACTTAGAGACGTGTGCCTAAAATATATAAGCATAAAGGATCTATTTTAGACCTATGATTCCTAAGTACAGTGCTGAGATTAAATCTAATGTCAAACTATCAATGAAAGCTTTAACTAAGCATCAAACCATATGATATTAACAACTAAAACGCAATCCATAACATGTTGTGTACCACTAGATTTAAAGGCTTCGGTCTCCTTACAGAGACACCAACATGAAACCCCTGTTCAATGTCACTCAACAGTCATGAATATTTAATGTAAGCATGCAAAGTAAAAATCATAAGCATCGTCCATATCAGTGATTTACAAGCAACCCTGGATCGAATCCTTTACAGGATGTAATTCACAATCCAGATGAAGGTTTTTTCAAACACATGCACAGACATCTAACAACGCATTCATAAACACAACGTAAGCATCAATCAACCCTCTGAGCATATAAATCGATACCAAATACCATTCAAACGCTTGGCTGTAAAATGAAATTAAGATCACAATGCAAATACAATGCAAACGTAATTAAGATGTCGGTATACCATGCATGCAGGGCCCGTCCGCGTCTTTGGCACACCGAGATAGTCACACCCCGATCACAGTATTAAGCAATGCACAGAGATTGTAATGCAATCTTATTAAAACCCAAAAGCTCTGTTCTGAGACGACAATGTATATAAAACGTAACAGTCTGCAACATCCAAAAGGTAGGTAGGTAGGTAAACGAACATATATCCCGGTTCGGCCTTTTAATTACATACATTACATCCTTTGAAAAATGGATGTTTATCCATGGGCGGCTGTTACTGCTTTTGTAAAAACGCAGAGATGTTCCTATCCTATCTTATGCATATAAAAACTAGGAAACAACTTAAAAATCGAATGGGCTGTAACTGAGTGTTGTTGCTGCCTTTGTGCCAACATGCCATAGTTGACTAGGCGTTGACCGTGCATACAGGAGGGATATTTCCGCTACGGGATAGGTGCTTGTCCATGCTTGGACATTCCTCTTTTCGCCCATACCTTTCGCTCTGACCTGGCTGTCATGCCACATGTCAAACGATAAGCCATTTACAGGTTGTTGAGACTTCCTGTAGTGAT
>APFE030122752.1:25134-49308 GCA_000404065.3 Pinus taeda | reverse complement strand
TTAATTTTAAAATTTGCACAACAAAGAAATTAATTGACCTTTCAAATGCAATAATCCTTCGTTGAATATGTTATTGATAGCAATGTAGTTGCTCCACAAATTCGCTCCAAGTCTTTTAACGAACTTTGGAAAACCTTGATGTGATGTGAGGAATAGTGATAATGAAATTTATTATATAGGGGAAATTACGGAATTGTTTTACCGTACGGTTAATGTGTGATTAATTTGTTTTTATAAATTTTAACATGTTAATTTTGTTATGGCGATATAGGAAATTATGATAAAGCGAATATTACATAATTGTTTTACAGCATAGTGAATGTGGGATTAATTTGTTTTAGAAGGTATAATAAAAATTTAAAAAAAAAAAACATTCAATTGTTTAGTAAATATTATATAGTTTAAGTAATAAATTTTAACATGTTAATTTTGTTATGGCGATATAGGAAATTATGATAAAGCGAATATTACATAATTGTTTTACAGCATAGTGAATGTGGGATTAATTTGTTTTAGAAGGTATAATAAAAATTTAAAAAAAAAAAACATTCAATTGTTTAGTAAATATTATATAGTTTAAGTAATAAATTAATTTAGGTAAAAAAATTAGTTTACAGTTTTAATTTTAAAGATTTATTTCAAAAAAAAAAGTTAAATTTTTTCAATAAATTGTAGAAGAAAATAATGGAGGGAAATACATGAAACGAAATTTTTGGAGGGAAAATTTTTGGAAGGAAATTTTCATTCTTTAAGCTCTATATTGTCATTAGGAGAGTTTGCATTTGTATCATTCAACTTCTTCTATTTGAGAGGCATGGATTCTTCTGATAGTAAAGTTTCACTTGGTGAATCATCAACTTCTTCGACACGTAACAACTCTATTCATATTGATGTATATAACATAAATTCTTCCAGTATGAATAGAGAGTCAATTCTTCCACTTAGTCCTAATCCTAAGAACTAGGAGAGCAGCAGTGATGAAAGGCGGGATGAAGAATTTCAAATGAATAAAAAGTCACGATTTCCACTTAATCCTAATCCTATGGATTATGAGAGCAATAGTGATGAAGAGCATGATGAAGAATTTCAAATGAATGGAGTGTTACGGTGTCCACTTAGTCTTAATCCTATGGACTCTGAGAGCAACAGTGATGAAGAACATGATGATGAATTTCAAAAGAATGGAGTGTCACGGTGTCCACTTAGTCCTAATCCTATGGACTATGAGAGCAACAGTGATGAAGAGCATGATGATGAATTTCAAAATAATGGAGTGTCACAGTGTCCACTTAGTCATAAATGGAATATGAGAGCAGCAATGATGAACAACATGATGAAGAATCTCAAAAGAATGGAGTGTCACAGTGTCCATTTAGTCCTAATCCTATGGACTATGAGAGCAACAATGATGAAAATCATGATGAAGGATTTCCATTGAATAGAGTATCACAGTGTCCACTTAGTCCTAATTCTATGGACTATGAAAGCAGCAGTGATGAAAAACATGATAAATAGATTCAAAAGAATGAAGTGTCACAGTGTCCACTTAGTCCTAGTCCTATGGACTATGAGAGTAGCAGCGATGAAGAGCATGATGAAGAAATTCAAATGAATAGAGTGTCACAGTGTCCACTTAGTCCTAATCCGATGGACTATGAAAGCAACAGTGATGAAGAATTTCAAATGAATAAAGTGTCATGGTGTCCACTTAGTCCTAATCCTATGGACTATGAGAGCGCCAGTGATGAAGAACATGATGAAGATTTTCAAATAAATAAAAAGTCATAGTTTCCACTTAGTCCTAATCCTAAGGACTATGAGATCAGTAGTGACGAAGGACATGATGAAGCACTTAGTCCTAATCCTAAGGACTATGAGAGTAGCAGTGACAAAGAACAGGATGTAGAATTTTCAGTAAGTAAACAGTCACATTTTCGATGTAGTCCTAATTCTATGGGCTATGAGAGTAGCACTGCCAATGCACATGAGAAAGAATATCCAATAAACATCTAGTCAAATTTTCCATTTAGTCCTAATTCTAAGGACTATGACATTAGCACTAAAGAAGTGGAAGATGAAGAATATCCTCCAAATCAGTATTTCAAAAGCACAGTTGATCATAGTGAAGATAACATTCCTCAGAATGATGATGAAAATGCTTATACAAATGATGATCCAATGATGGAGATGTTGCCAGGAAATATTGTATCGAGGAGTAGGAGCAGACATTTTCATATCAATCCAAGATGTTCTAGTTATACAAGGTGTAGAGTAGAATATTTGACGAGAAGAAGTTCTAAGAAGCGCTCTCATTTCAAGTGAATGTTGTCAAAAAGATTGTTTGAAACATATGGATTTCAGATTTGCATTAGAGAAAAGGAAGAGATATTTGTCAATGAATAAAAGCATGCAAAATTCATTTTTAGTTGGGTGCATGCATCTACATTGTTAGATTATGATTACCATATTGGGTCTTTATTTATCTGTAGAAAGGATTTCAAAATGTTTCATTCGATGGGTAATTTTCGTCTCTCAAGAATCCAAGAAAATTTGGAAAAGGATCCCACATTTTATTCAGAAGTATGTCATAAACAATAGTTTAAGCCATTATCAAATACTGCAATGTCATGGATGAAAGGTTTCTTTTCAAATCATGGAGAATGTATGCCAAATAGAAAGACAATACATATTCTAGATAATTTTTCAAGACGAGAAATCTACAACTTGTACAAAGAATATGCAGAAGGTTCTGAGGGACATGGTCAGTTTATTACATATCAATATTTTGTGAAGGTATGGAAGAAATAATTCAACAATGTTCGTATTCCTAAGAAGACAAGGATGGGGATTTGTAGTCATCAACTATGAAAACGTATTTCTTAATGATTTTTTTATGTTGTGTAAATTCCATTGTCAAAGAACTTCAAGAGCATCGTGAACAACAAACAAGTGAAAGGAAAAAGTTGTACAAGCATCGAAAGAAGTGTTATGATAATCTGAATAAATAGTTGGGTTTGATAATTGATGGTATGAACCAGAAGAAAACACTTTTACCACATTTTGTTCGCACACCCAAAAATTTATAGAAGGAAAATTTTACTCAGTATCACTTGGTTGATTGTATGGTCTTCAATGAGAAAATGTTGCCAAGGGTGTACTTCACAGCTCCAAATATTCATAATGATGCAAATATGACAATAACCATAGTCATGATGTGGTTTCTCATTAGTCTTGTAATCTCCCTGAAGTTTGCTATCTACAATTGGACAACACTTGCCGTGAAAACAAAAATTAGGTTGTTTTTGGATATCTAAACATGCGTGTTGAATTGAGAATTTTTCAAAAGGTAAAGGTTGGTTTCCTTCTTGTTGGGCACACTCATGACCATATTGATCAGATGTTCAGTCGTTTTTCAGTCACACTGAGGAGGAAGGAAGTTGGGAGCTTGCCATCACTAATTGAATGTATTAAGAAATCATACATTCCAGAGCCTACTTTCGATGTGTTGGAAGAAACTGTTGACATGCGAAGGTTTATTCTGGGATCATATGGTGAGGGGAAATGCATTGAACAACTTAATGACATTAGCTTCCAACATCAATTTCGTATCAAAAAAATTGATGGGAAAACACTAATATGGGGCAAGAAGTATTCAACTACTACAGAATGGGCACCGTCATCAAGATTGCAATTTTTGAAGTTCATTCTAGATCATCCAATATTTGCATCAAAAATATTGTTATTACAATTAGTTGGTGAAGTTCAGAATGCACGTAGACAGAACAAGGCTATAAATTATTCTGATTGCCTGGAAGAAATTAAAAAATTTATTAGATATACATATGAGTACTTTGACATTGCTGATTCAATTTGGTGGGAGTCGTTTTTTAATAATCAAAGTGATATCATTTCGACAACAATAAATGAAGATATACCTTTGAAAAATCCATTTATTTGGCCACAAAATGTGTCGAATGAACATGAGGAAGTAAACATTGTTGAACAACAACAATCTCAAGGTATTATTAATTCTTCACAGGTAGGCAAAAGAGAGATGTATATTGGTTCTAGAAGGTCTCATGCACAACGTGAAGCCATGGAAGACTTTTATAGGGGTTCAGTACAGGATATTAAGGAGGGTTGCATGATTGCAGTGCTAGCAGATGGAGATCCCAATGGCTATCCATTTTGGGTTGCTAAAGTTATAAAGGTCTTTACAGAAAATGAGGATGTTACAAGTGTTGAAGTACATTGGTATGCCACAAATACACACCCATTCAATGGTGTGTATAAGCCAGAGATGGTAGTTGACAAAAAAAACGGCGAAAAAAGAAAAAGAAAGGGTACAAATGTAAATCACCGCCGCACAGACATATTAAAATTGGAGGATGTAGACATACTTGTTTATTACTTCAATTTAACAAAGAGAGGAACTCTTCACTTCAAGATGATAGAGATTCTGAAAAGGTTGTTACCAGAAGGAACAGTGTTGACATGGGAGTCACCTGAAACCAGTCGTAGATCTAGAAGAATTTTGAAACCTGAAATGTTGGGCATGCATGTGGACTCAGATGGGGCACTAGTTGATGAAAGAGAAGAATATGGAACATCTTCGTCAGCATCCAGTCACTCATCTGAAGATGTGAATTCTAATGGTGTGCCAGAAAACATGAGTGATTTTGAATAATTGTTTAAGACAATTTATATAACTGATGTATGCATCGTATATTCAAATAAATTTAATGTTTTCCATATGGTGTTAAATGAGAAGTTATGAGGCATTTTTATGTTGTTGGATTATATGTCTTAATTATGATAAATTTTATTGTTTAAAATATCTACAATGCAATATTAAATTAGAGATATAAAATATGTTTTATTCAATATACAAATAATGACTTTTGAATGCATTTAGTGATGTAATTTGTTCATAATGTCATGGTTTTTTAATTTTATAGTTGAAAAAATTTCAATTTTTTTTGTATCTAGCATGTTATGGTTGAAAACATGTTAAATTTATACTTAGGAAAGAAAAATGATATTCTACCAAAAACAATAGTGTGTTTTTTCCCGCATAAACAACTTTGTTTGACACATAAAAATTTAGTTTTATTAGCATTTGTTTTAAATTTTGAAAATTGACCCTAAAAAAAAAATCATTGTTCCAGTGTCATCACTTTCATTTTGAAGTTATATTTTGCACGAAAATTTCATAGTAAATTTTGTAGTCACTACCAATTTTAAAACATGTTCAAAATTGACGCCTAAAAAATAAAAACATTGTTCCAATATACACACTTTTCGTTTTGAGCACTGTTTTTGATGTTTTTTGGGGGTTTTTTGGCCAGAGTTCCCGTTTTGAGTTTATAGTTCCCGTTTCAAAGTTTACATTGTTTTGTGTTATAACTGGGTCACTAGGGGTAAAAGTGATTCCATTCTTTTGAGTGCATTTGTTTCATAGTTGAGCAAAAATAGCTAAGAGGGATATGAGATAGAGCATACAAAGAGGATTTTTGCACTATAGTAGCCCATGAGCCAAATGCCATACTTATTTGTACTCGCAGTCATGTTTCCATTCAAAAAAAAGAGCCTCACCTTCCAGCTAGGTTTTTCTCCCAAAAGGGTTTCCTAGGTCATGTGTCAAATGTGCTTGCGATATTTTATTTCGTCGTTAGCTATGTTCTTCGTAATTTTAATTTGCATGCATATTCTATTAACAATAATCTACATATCTATAAATATAAATATAAATAAAACTATAGTAGTGTAGATTTTGGATTTTTTAAGTATAATTTTTATCAAATCTATTGTGGAAAATTGTCTAATGGAATATACATGACAATTTACAGATCAAATGCTCTTGAAATTAGTTTGAAACTGGTCAGTTGGCAATTTTCACTATAACTTTTTGATGGAAAGTTTAAAATGGTGAGACTTGGACCATATTGAGGAGAAATATCGAGGAACATATAGTTCAAATTTCATATCTTAGTTCGCTATACTTTTATAGATGTGCTCTAAGGAAGTTGGGGTTCTTGAATGCTCTTGAAATTAGTTTCAAACAAGTCAATTTGGTATTTTTGCTATAACATTTTTCTGGGAAGTTTTAGATATTGAAACTTGGACTATATTAAGAAAAAATCTTAGGGAACATTTGGTTCAAATTTCAACAAAAAAATCGTTATACCTTCATATATATAATTTGTGGAAGTTAAGGTTTGTGAAGGATCCTGAAATTTGTTTCAAGCAAGTCAACTTGGTATTTTTTCTATAACTTATTTTTTGATAATTTTCAAATTATTAAATCTTCAAGGAGCTCAAGGTACATATAGGATCACCTCAAGTACAAAATTTATATTTGAAGAATTGGAAATGTGGCACACTATACATTTTTTCTCATGGGAAGAGGCTAAAAATTAGTAAAGTTACCATAACTTTCACTCGGCACATCAATTTCCATTCAAACCTATGGAATTTCCAAGAAGATATATCATAGAATTACATATCAAAGTTTCAAATTTAGAAGGGCTCAAATCTAGAAGATATATCAAGAAAAAAGTTAATTTGTTTAGATATTCTCCAAATTAAGGTTTAAAGGTACATAACTTACAAGTGACCTAACATTTGATTAGAAGATACTTTTTGTTTTTTGAGTGAAAGTTGTGATAAAGAGGAATACTATTATTATTTTTCAGCAAGCCTCCAAAGAAATGCACTACACCAATTAAAACTTCTAAAGGCTCATCCTAGACTCATGAAAAAAGTGAAGACTTAAAATTAAGGTTCTCCCAATTAGAGAACAAATTTAATGAAATAGATGGTAATATGTTGAAAAAGGTGGATTTATTAGGTTCTTTAAGTAAAATTTAAAAGAAAAATTATGGATGAAATGGAAAATAATATGAATGAAAATAATAAGAAATACACAAAACCATTAATACCATGGAAAAGCTTCTCTTACAAAGGCTTCCTAAAAGGGGTATTGAGATCCAAGGAAATCATGAAAATAACGAGAGTCATTGTGTTGGAACTGAATCACTTGTGGTAAATATTTTACCGCAATTGGAGAGAAGGAATATGAATAAAATAACCATAATAATCAATTTTCAATCCATGATCAATATCATCAGTGACTTCAAGTTAGCACCAAAGAACTACTATATTCTAAATATTGATGATGAGAAATTTTGATGGCAATGATCCTATAACATGGATATTTTATAAGGAGCATTACTTTGATCTACACCAAGTGAAAACCTTACATAAGGTAAATATTGCATCCATGCTTTTAGAACAAGACCAACATGTGTGGTATCAATGACTTTGTGAAAGGAAAAAGGATTATGTTATATCTTGGTCCATTTTTATAGAGGAATTGATAACACATTATGGGGATGTTAATTGCAATATATTATTTAGCCAATCGGTATATCTTTGACAAAAAGGTATAGTTACATAGCAAATTCAACAATTCCAAAAGTTCAGTCTCAAGGTAAAGAAAATTTCAAAGGATAACTGGTTAGATTTATTTATGGGAAATTTAGAGGAAAACATCCAACATGAGGTGAAACTCTTTGCATCTAAATCTCTAGAGAATGCTTTCATTCTGGAGACAAAATCTGAAAGTAAAAAGATGGCCACTAGAAAATTGGTTATTAATAACTATAGATAAAATCATGATCCCTCTCCTAAATCGGAAAGGTTGACTCCTCAACAAATGGACGAAAGAAAAGCAAAGAGAGTATAGTTAAACTATTAGAACAAGTATAGTAAGGGGAATAAATATAGTGAGAATACATTATTCTAAATAGATTATGAAGATGAAGAAGATTAAGAAGTGGGACCATCACAAAAACTAGAGCTACAAGGGACTACTCCAACAATCTCTTGTCATGCATTGGTTGGCATCAATACTCCACAAAATCTCAAGATAGAATGATATATCAAAATTAAAAAGGTAATAGTATTGGTTGATTCAATTAGTACCCATAACTTTAGTAATTACAAATTGGCAAACCGTAAATCCAATAGTAGAATTTATAGTAATGATTGCAGATGGAGGAGTCATAAATTGTTTACGGAAGTATAAGATTAAGATGAATATGGGGGAGTATTTGTTGGGTAGTCCCATGATTGAGCTGAGAGGCTCATTCTACAACCTAGTATGAAGGGGGCTGTGTAAGTTTGTCTCTCTGTTTGTTCTCCTTTAAAATAGAAATTATGTTCTAAATATAAAAATAATGTCGGCTATAATAAAAAATAATGAATAAAAATCTATACTTTTCAAAATTATTTCAACAAGAGATTTAAATAAACTATTTGAAGACCTATGTTAACTAATATATGTCGATATCAACTTCATATCCACATATATTCAATGTTGTATATAAAAAAATATTAAATGTGGGCTATTAATAAAATATTTTAATATAGTTAAAATATATTAATAATAAAAACCATTTTAATTTGCATGATAAAATGTGTCAATGTACATGTACATGTGATGTAAAATATTTTATTGTAAATTAAGTATATACTATATATCATTAAAAAAAACATCTGTATATCATAGAAAAATTAAGTTTTTATGGTTAAAACGTTTATTTGGTCGTATATATATTTTATTTAGCATTCAATACCACAATTTATTAAACAATGAAAAAGTATTTTGCACTCTAAAGAAGTTTGCACGTGAAGAAATTTTATCCCTCTCGGCTCATGTTAGATCTATACTTAGGATGGATCTATGTTGGTTGTAATCCAAATGGGTGGCATCGATGTTGTATTATGGGTCCAATGGTTAGAATCATTGGAACAATGGCCCTTAATTTTTAAGAAGTTTTCATAATATTTTCCTTGGGAGGAATGGAAATTGAGCTTAGAGGTATCCAAAACAAACCTAGGAAAGTAATAAGTTCTAATAGCATAATAAATTGCTAAAAAAGGGCCACCAAAGTGTAATTTCACAATTGTGTTCATTAGATGTTCAAACATTTATATCCTTTGCTCCAGTGGATCTCCAAAAATTTATTAACAATCATTCTAGGGTACTTGGAGAGATGCCTAAGGGTATTCCACCTATCTGAGATCATGACCATACTATTCATTTGCAACTTGAAAGTGTGCCACCTAAAATTAGGCCTTATAGGTATCCACATGCACATAAGAGTGAGATTGAGCATATGGTTCAAGAAATGTTATAGGATGGCATCATTCAACCTAGCTAGAGCACTTTCTCTTCACCAATAGTGATGTTACCAAAAATCATGGTTCAAGGCATGTGTGTCCAAATTACATACAACTCAAAAAAGTGGAAATCAAAGATAAGTTTTGTATTCATGTCATTGATGAATTATTAGACAAATTGCATGGAGAAATTTTCTTTAACTAAGATGGATATATGTTTTGAATATCATCAAATTAGAGTGATTCAAGAAGACATTCCCACAACATCCTTTAGAACATATGATCATTATGAGTTTTTCATTATGTCATTTAAACTTACAAATGCTCCTTCAACATTTCAAAGCTTGATTCTATTTCCAAACCCTTACATGGAAAACTTGTAGTATTTTTTAATGACATGCTAATCTATAACCAATCTTGAGAAGAGCATGTACATCATATTAAAGGGTCTTAATACTACTAGAGAGCAACAACTATACACAAATCCTTTTAAGTGTGCCTTTACGGTTCAAGAAGTAGAATATTTGGGTCATATCGTATAACATGAGGGTGTCAAAGTGGATCCTAAGAAAATCAAAGTTATGAGGGAATAGTTAATCCCCAATATCTTGAAGAAAATTAGAGGATTATTAGGATTGACATGACTTTATTGCAAGTTTGTTAGGAATTATGGTCAAATAGAAACAACGCTGGCAAAATTATTTAAGAAGGAAGCATTTTGTTGTACTAAAGAAGCAACAAAATCTTTTGAAGAACTTAAAGAGGCTATGTGTACAACTCCCATATTAGTGATTCCTAACTTCACAAAAGCCTTCATTATGGAGAGTGATGCCTCAGGCAATGGCATTGGTGCAATTTTGATGCAAGAAAGTAGGCCCATTTCCTTCACAATTAGAAAACTTAAAAGAAAGAACTTACTCACACTTGTCTATGAAAAGAAATGTTGGCCATCCTACATGCATTTAATAAATGGTGTCCATACCTAATAGGAAGACACTTCAAAGCAAAAACAAATCATGATAATTTGAAGTACTTCTTAGAGAAAATAATATATTCAAAAGAGAAACAAAAATGGGTCACAAAGATGTTGGATTATGACTTTCAAATTATCTACGAAAAGGGAAAACAAAATATTACGGGAAATGCACTCTCAAGGGAGGATGAAGACACAAAGGGTATACTATGTTTTATTTCCATTCCATAATCTCACTAGGTGGAAGAAGAAAGGATAGAATGGAAGAAATATGAGAAGGTATGCAAGTTCATTCAACAACTATAGGACGACCCTAATGTAGTAGAAAAAATTATGTAAAAATGATTTGTTGTGGTATCAAGATTGCTTATACCCATGTAAGAATTATCAACTCAAATAAAAGGTCCTTTTGGAATTACACACTTCTTTTGTAGATGTACATTCAAGGTTCTTGAAGGCTTACCATATGATGAAGAAAGAAATTATTTTTTGGAAGGTCTTAAAGCATATCTGCAAAATCTTGTGGTGGAATGTGTGTTATGCCAACAAAATAAGGGAGAGGCAATCAAGACCATGAACGTCCTTTAGCCATTGGCTAGACTAAGCCAACATTAAGAAAAAATTCCAATGGATTTTATTACGAGTTTACCCAAATTTGAAGGAAAGAGTGTCATTATGATAATGGTATATCAAACGAAAAAGTATGCCCATTTTTTCTCTTTTTCTCTTCCTTTTAAAGCAATTATATTGGTAGAAGCATTTGTGGAAATAGCTCAAAATCTACATGGAATATCAAAGATTATTGTAAGTAAAAAATATCATATTTTCACTATAAATTTTTGGATTGAATTATTTTTATGTTCAGTACTCAATTGGCTCACAACACATATTCACATCCTTAATCTGTTGGAAAACCTAAGATTGTGAATAGATGTTTAGATAGATATCTACATTGATTTGCATCTTATAAATAGACACAATGGCTCAAATGATTGCCCTTAGCAGAATGGTGGTACAATACATCCTTCCATAATTCATCAAAGATGTCACTATTTATGAGACTTTATGGATATCATCCTCCATTTGTCATATCACCCTTGAAAGGGACTATAAAGACTCAATTAGTAGAGGACCACAATTGGCACCAACAAGAGGTTATTAAACTAATGAAGGACAAATTGGTTATGGCACAAAATAAGATGAATCAACAAGAAAATCAACAATGCAAGGAAAGGGAATTCAAAGTGCGCATTGGGCATGTATGAGACGACAACCATACAAACATATGTCCCTCAAGCAACAAAATAAGGAAAATAGAATAGCATTGAGCTATTATGTCCCATATATGGTGTTTTAGAGGATTGGAACTATGGATTACAAATTACAATTTCCTCCACTTTCACATGTACATCCATTCTTCCATGTTTCTTGCTTAAAGGAGGTAATTTGTGACAAGACCCTAGTCCAAACTATTCTACCAAAGATTAACGAAGAAGGGAAAGTAACATTATAACCAGAAATGATATTGGAAACTAGGACTAAGCAATTGAGAAATTGAACATGTATTGAGTACCTCATCAAAAGGAAGAACCTTCCTGCGGAAGAAGCAACATGGAAAGGTGACTTTTTCATGTAGAAACAATTGAAAATAGGAAAAAGTGTTGAGGATAACACTTCTTTGAAGGGGATGGGCATGTGAAGCCCTATTAATGACCTATGTTAACCCTAAAACCCTTTATTAAGACCTATCATTGAGTGGTTATATTTCTATCGTTATGTATGATAGAACCTCTTATGGTCCCATTTTAGTATGATTATACCCTTTGTCACCTATATATACACTAAGCAAACCTATTCTTAGGATCATCAAATCTTGTCGTGTACATATTATTCATTGTAAAAGGAGGTTTCCCCTTCGAAGAGGACTATAATAATTTGTTTCTTATCATTTTTAAGGTGCAAGGTTCATAATAGTTTCTCTTCAGGTTTTGATTTATATGACCATTATATATATGGCGGTAGAATTGGGTAATATTCTCCGTTGGTGCTATGAGGGTAGAGGTAATATTACAGTTAGTGCACAATGATGTGTTTGGGCCTTTATCAATTCCATCACTAGGTAAATATATGTATTGTGTGCCATTTATAGCTGACTTCTCAAGGAATACATAGATTTATTTCCTAGGAAGAAATATAAATTCTTTCACAAATTCAAAGAGTTTAAGGTTCTTATGGAAAATTAGAGAAAGAAGAAAATTAAGATTTCGATGATAAATAACAATGGAGACTTATGCGGGAATGAATTTGAAGAATTATGTAAGAAGTGTTGTATAGTAAGGTAGAATATTGTGCCATACACACCTCAACATAATAGAGTTGCACAAAGTATGAACATGATGTTGATTGAGAAAGGAAGGAGCGCGCTTAGTGGTGCTAGGTTAGGACAGGAATTCTAGGTAGAGGCAATGGATTGTGCATGTTACTTGGTAAATAGATCACCATCGTCAATGTTGGATGACAAGACTCCACATGAGGTATGGAATAGTAAGAAACCCTCTCTTAAACATCTCAAGATATTTGGTTGTGATGCTTATGTACACATTCCAAAGGAGAATAGTAGTAAGCTAGATAAGAAAGTTGAAAATTGCATATTTATTATATAAAGATGGTTTGAAAGGTTATAGTCTTTCGAACCTAGAAATTGTGAATATTGTGTATATTCAAGATGTGGTATATAGAGAAATCAAAGATGTTTTCAAACTGGAAATTCTACTACGAAAGAAAGGAGAAGATAAATTTTAAATTGAAAGATGATGAGACATGCTCAATAGAAGAACAAGAATTAGAAGAAGAAGAAACACACACTCAGACATTGAGGAGATTGGTTTAGGAATAAAGGTAGCTAGAAAGGTATAGTCCACTTGATTTCTATTAAAAAAAAAAATCTTTATTATTGATGATGATCCTAGAACTATCACGGACACAATGTATTCAAAGGATGAAAAATTCTAGAAAAAGGTCATGGTTGAAGAAATGGCACCCTTAAATAAAAATTAGGCTTAGGTTTTATTGAATTTGTTGATTGGAATAAATACCATTGGTAGTAAATAGGTGTTTATGAATAATTTGAATCTACAAGGCAAAGTAGAGAAATACAAACCTAAATTAGTAGAAAAAGGTTAGTCTCGGGCAGAGGGAATGGACTTTGGTAAGATTTTTTCTCCTATTGCCAAGTTAACTTCTATTAGATTTATTTTATTTGTTGCTAATCCTTTTTATTTTGAAGTATAACATATGGCCATGAAGACAACATTCCTACATATGGATCTAGAAGAATAAATCCACATGAATAAGCTAGAAGTCTTTGTAGTGAAATGAAAGGAGTTGTATGCAGGTTGAAAAAGTCCCTATATGGGTTAACGTAATAACCAAGTATGTTGGAAGTCCCTATAAAATACTAGTGTAGGCCCCATATTATTTTTGAGTACCCCATATATGCCGACTATGGTTATTGTTGTTCGTTTACATTATTATTGTTATGTAGGCCCTAATTATATTTTGACCCTTTAGAGTCCTATATATACTAAGGACATCTTGTCATTTGAATCATCCAAGAAATATTCATTTATGTGATGTAAAGGGAGGTTTACCCCTCAAAGTGGCTTATTATCTAGTCTTTGATCTATATTTTCTTATGTTCTTGTGCTATTTTTTATCTTGATACATACATTTAGTATCATAGCTCTTGATCCTAGGGTTTTGCTACTTCAAACAGGCCACCGTGGAATTCTTGATATAACTTCTTTTATGTGAATATTCATACCATGAAATTGAAACCACATGAAGGATATAATGTTTATCAAAATATGGCTACAATTTCAGACTTTTTTTCGCTATATTTTTGAAGATATGGTCCAAAAAGTTATGATTTTTGCATGCTCGAGAATTCAGTCTCAAACATGTGTTCCGGGGATAATCGTCTCTCTTTGAGCATCAAAATTGAGTTTGGTAAAAAGTTATAGAAACAACATGGAGGGTATTTTCTTGGATATTATTTTCAAGGTCAAAGGTTGAAATAGTGACACATGGCATCACGTAGAAGTTTGATCTACTAAACCAATCCATAATTAGGTCATCGTGGGAGAATTGACATAACTTTACCTTGAAGAATATAATCTCGGTCTAACTTGTGTGGTTGGAAAGAATACATAGAGGACTACTACAAAACACAATTTCAAACCTTTGAAGGTATAACTCATAGAGATACAACAGTTTCAAGGTTAGCCTTATCATCAAGCTCAAAATCAAGCTTTAAAAGGTGTGTATTGTTAAATTTGCATAATTTTTGTTTGAAAATTTAGTTTGAATTGATCAAAATGGGTCAGTGAAGCAAAAATATCAATAATTGGTTCCAAATTCTCTCTTAAACAAAAAAATTCTACATTGATCAAGCCCACAAACATATCTACTATAACGCATGAAGAAGAAGAAGAATGCAACATGATATATCAAAATTAAGGGATCAAGTGCAACGATTTTCGCTATCACAAATAGAAACCAAAAATGAATTGGAAGGTAAGATGGATGGTTTAGAAGAAAATATAAAAAGGGAAATGGAATTGTTGAGGTATGTTTTAAAAGCATAAATAAAAGGGGACATGGAAGGCTTGAAAGAAGGTTTGATAAAGTTGCTATAAGAAATGTTTCATAGTGGTGACAAGGTATTTTGTGAAACTCGTGATGAGAACAAAAGGAATGTGAATAGTGATTTTATTGAGTTAAATTTGGGTTGGATACCAACCATATTTTAAAGATAGATATGAGGAAGTTTGATGGCAAGGATATAGTAACATGGATACTAAAAATGGAGTAGTTCTTTGATCTACATGATTTACAACACACACAAAAGGTGTGCATTATATCTTTATATTTTTATATTTAGAACCCAATCAATTTGTGGTATCGATGGCTTTGTTCTTATAAATCACTTGTCACTTGGAAAATTTTTATGGAGGAATTGATAGCTCATCATGAGGATATGAAGAGCAATACCTTCTTTAGCCAATTGATAAATCTCAAATAAAAGGGTTCAGTTTGGAAGCACATTGAGGACTTCCATTGATTGAATATCAAGGTAACTAATATTCCAGAGAAGCATTTAATTGATTTCTTTATATGGAATTTAAAGGATAACATCAACATGAGATTTTGTTTTGGTAACCTAAGTCATTGGAGAATGCATTTAAGGTTGCAAGAAAAGTTGAAAGCAAAATTATGGAAACAAGGAGGTCTACCACTCACAACTAAAAAGATGGAAGTGTTGTCGCTCCTAGCCTCCACAAACCTACAATGTAGATCTAGGTGGATATTGGTGGCCAGCTGCTAATTCCACTTGGATCCCCACCAGTGCTTCTTTCAGTTTTTCAGTTTCCTTAATTATAGCAGAGTTTACTATTTTTAGAATTTTTTTGGGTCCTAAACTTTCGGAGCCATTTTGAGGCCCTAAACGACATTTTTTTGGAAATCTAGCGCCTGCGATTTTTTTTCTAAAATCATTTTTTTCATCGTAGTCCTCGGAGAGATCTTTCCAACAGGCTATCATGAGCGTCAAATGGAGATAATATGACTAATTCGCAACCCTAGGAAGTGGTTGTCCAACTCACCCCAATAGGGCCCACAAACTCTTGGTGTTACATCTCCTCAGGTTAAGGTTTTGGTTGTTTAGGGTTTTCTCTTATTGTTCAATAATAAAAAGGCCCTTGAGCCTCATTGTAAGAGAGTTCAGAGGCATGTAGCCGCCACATCTCTTCTCAAAGATAAGCTACAATCGCCCTAGCTGGTTTATTTCCATTCCTATTTGTAAGCATATTTTAGTATTTTACATTAATGAAATGAAGTATTATTTTCGTTGCATCTCTGTGTTTATGGTTATCTCTATAATTTGTTGTGTTCATGTTTAAATCCGAATCAAAGGTTGACACCACAACAACTGGAGGAAAAAGAAAAAATAAAAGGGATTTGCTATAATTGTGATAACAAATACATTAAAGGTTATAAGTGTGCTGATAAGAAAGTATTTTACATATATTGTGAAGAGAAGGAAGAAAAGGAACCAGAAACATCAAAAGAAGAAGATATACAACAGGAACCAACCTCATGGGTTGAAAAAGAAGAAATGAATCTGACTATATCTTGTAATGCATTGGAAGGAATTACCATCCCTCAAACTCTCAAGATACAAGGATATATCAAAAATAAAAAGGTAATAGTGTGTATTGATTCGGGTAGTACCCATAATTTTATTCATTGTAAGATAGCCAAGGATTTGAATTGCTTTCTATATCCAACACCAAAGTGTCAAGTGATAGTTTCATATGGAGGAACTATAAATTTTTCAGGGAAGTGTCATACTATCAATCTAACCATGGGGGAATGTGTATTGAATAGTCCAATGCTTTCCATTCCAATGGGTGGTGTTGATGTTATATTAGGACTCCAATGGTTACAATATTTGGAGACAATAGCTTTTAATTTTCAAGAACTTTTCTTGAATTTTTTTTAGGGAAGGAAAGGACATTGAATTAAGGGGTATCGTAGGGAAACCTAGGAAGATAATCAACTCTAATGGCATGAGAGTGCTTTTGAAGAAGGGACAACGAGGGGTTATTTCACAATTATGCTCACTAGATGTTCAAACATCTAAGTCATCCATTTCTCCATATCTCTAAAATGACCTCAACAATAATTACAAGGTATTTGAGACTCCCAATGGTTTCCCACCTATTCACAATCATGATCATGATATTCACTTGATTACAGGAAGTGTTCCTCCAAACATCAGACCTTATATATTTCCTTATCCCCAAAAGAGTGAAATTGAACATATGGTTGCAGAAATGCTAGAGGTAGGTATAATTCGACCTAGCAAAAGTTCTTTCTTTTCTCTAGTAGTATTGATGTACAAGAAGGATGGATCATGTCGTATGTGTCTGGATTATAGAGAGCTTAACAAGTTCACTATTAAATATAAATTCCTCATTCATGTCATTGATGAATTATTGGATGAACTACATGGATCAATTTACTTCACCAAACTAGATCTTCATTCAGGATATCATAAAATTATAATTAAGATAAAAGACATTCCAAAAACAACATTCAGAACTCATTAATGTCATTATGAATTTATAGTCAACCTAGGGTTCGTAAAAATTTAAGAGGTGACAGTGTTATTTGCATAGTAGGCTAAGATATAATCATGTCACTTTCTGGCAATGGACCAGACCAAGGCATACAAAGACCACTCTATCAACTGATTCTAGATTGGAAAGGGGAGAAATTGCATGAAAGGAAACTTCTACTTTATTTGCAGGAATGGAAATGTTACTCTATTTGCAAAGGAATGGAAATGCTACTTGCTCAAATGTAAATGCTAACCCTAATTGCATAAATGTAAGGCTACACCACTTGCAAAAATGTAAACATTAAATTATCTATTTGTAGAATGTAAATGTTACATAAAAGGAAACATAGTCTATGCAATGGAAATGACAATGCTTGAAACAAAAACCATGGATTAAGAAGCATAAATCAAAGCAAGAAATCCTAATCTAATTTGCATAAGGAAAAAAAGCATGTAATAACCTTTAATCAATGTGTTCCAAATAAAGTAGACTTAGTGACATAATTCGATATGCATGTCATGAGACAATCAAGAAATTCATCAATGTATTGTCAAATTCATAAATATGTCCACTAACCCTAATTGTAAAAATGTGTTGCAGTGGGAGAAAGGCAAGTCGTAAGTGGTCTTCGGTCTCCATAAATCATGGTTCCACAGCCTAATTCAGTGCTAGGATACAAAAGCAAGCTTTAGGAGCAGTTATTGCCAATTTTTCACAGTGCTACAGGATGTTACATGATTGCTCTGTTTTGCTATAGGGTTGGATCTGTGAGCATTCTGAGGGTGGTAAAGGCGGATTGAAGGTAGAGGAAGGTAGTGGAGAGTGAAAGAAGATTGCATGAGACCTTTTTCAAGACTAGTAACCTTCAGGGGCCCATATTGCATAAAAACCAATGCACACGGTGTCCTTCAATAACCCATAATTGTGTTTTCGATGGACAGTGTTTTGGGAGAGTTGTGAGGTAGAAAGAAAAAGGTTGATGATGGAGAGAGGAGTGTGAAATTACATTTTCAACCCTGCAAAACAATATTAGTACCTGTACACCAGACAAATTATTCTCTTAAAGATCGAAAAGAGTGTTAAATTAATAGCCCAATTGCAGAAAATGGAAGTAACCAAGAAAGGATGAGTTGAATTATATCTTAAATTTATCTACTACATTAAAAAAACAATCTAAATTGTAGTGTGCATGAGACCTACATCCATAAGAGATCATGCTTCGCAGGCTCAAAGAAGTATGTTATTCAATCACTAAATGTGCAACAAACAAAGTATGTAAAAGGAGTCAAATCAAGCACCTAACTATTGTAAAAGAAAGCAACTATATATTTTTTTTCTTGCCAATATTATATCTCCAACTACGCATCCCACAAGAGAAGTGATTGGAAGACTTGCATAAGCAATTTTCATAACAAGGTAGCTAGACAAAGAAGGAGAATGCTTCTAGGAAAGAAAATGCAAGGCAAAAATGTAGAAATAATAGAGACTAGAGCCTCTAGGTTGGGCCCTCCCAAGGGGACTCATCCCTCTGAAATAAACTCAGTTGTGGATCAACAACAAGTTTTTCATTAATGTTAAATAGTGCTCAAGTACATTACAAATGGAAATGGAAGCAAGAAGTTCTTAGCTCTTAATAATATATATTCTCCTGCAAAATTTTAAATCCTATTGAGCCCTTAGGCTTGATTATTTATACAAAAGTGACTGAGGGGCAGCCTCCTTGGAAGGAGGTTTGCTTCCCTCCAAAATACCTAAAAAGATGGATCTTTCTCCCTATGATACTCGAGTTCATCAATTGTTAGTTGATATCCGAGCTTGGAGTGAGTAAATATAGGGAGCAAGTCGAGATTTGGGTGAGTAAATACAAGAGACCATCCTCCTACATCTTCTCCAATTGCCTTCTAGTGTATCTCTTCATAGTAAATGCACTCTAATGCACTCTTTCCCTGCACATTAATCACATTAGGCCTCAAGATATGGAAATCATCCTCTAGTCTTCCTAATAACCACATAATAGTAAAAAAGATGCCATTAAATGCAACGAAAGAAGTAAATGTAGGCTAAACAAAGGCCAGATGGGCCTTATTATTTACCTATTAATGAGTCCCATCAATTATCACAATTTTTTTAAGCATTATGAGAAAATATTAGCACCTCTAACAACATTACTAAAGAAAGATGCATCTTTTTGGACTCCAAAAGCAACTAGGGCCTTTGAACGTCTTAAAGAGGCAATGTGTCGAGCTCTTATCTTAATTACACCAGTCTTCACAAAAACCTTTATTTGCGAAAGTGATGCCTCAAGAAATGGAATTGGTGTTATTTTAATGTAACAAGGAAGACCCATTTCTTTTGAAAGTCATTCAATCAAAGTAAAGTATTGACACAAACCTATTTATGAGAAGGAAATGTTGGCAATACTACATGTTCTGAAGCAATGGCACCCTTACTTAATGGGAAGACATTTCAAGATAAAAACTGATCATGATAGTCTTAAATACTTTTTGGAACAAAGATTATCATTAGAAGAGTAGAAAAAATGGGTTCCAAAGATGTGTTGAAAATGCAACAAGATGATGGAGCTTAGTGGAAAGAAGTCACCTTCACTAAGTAGGCCCGCTGGCTATTTTTGGCGCAAGTTTATTTTTAGATTATGTCTATTTTTAGACATATGGATCACGATCTATGAGTTGCAGGATGTTATTTGTGGATGATTGGTCAAGTTGGTAAAAATAGATGGACCTCTATTTTTAGACATATGGGCGGAGTCTATTTTTAGACTGTCAAGCTAAAAATAGAACAGTCGAATATTATTAGCTCTTAATAATATTTGGACTATAAACATAATCTTATTCTCTTGGAGCACTTCAGTTCAAGCTACAAATGTGGCACATGCAACTGCAGAAGGAAATATTTCCTATGGGTTACTTGAGCTATTGCATGGAGGACTTCAGTGATTGAGTTTTGTGGAGTTGGATCAGGGGTTGATGGAGTTGTGTTCAGTTTGACTTAGTTGAACTAGTTGTAGTTAGTCTAACTGGCAAATAGACTAATTTTGAGTGGTGTGAATTAGTTATTAATTAATTCACTAATTATTAACTCATAAAGCAACTGTAGAATACATCAGTTAACTCAATGCATGGACAGTTCAGTGGAGACAAGTGTTAGAGGTAAGTGAAAGGGCAAGACAGCTGTCAGTTGTGACTATAGTTGTGCATGTGATTTGCACAATCACTGGGATTGAGTTGCCAATGAGGATTACGTAGTGTTACACAAGGGAAACACGTGAATGGTTCAGCCATTCTCATCCATTCTCTATGCATGATTGTGCAGTGGAGGCAGGCAAGCAGCAGAGTTGATTTGAGCTAGTGATTTATGTATTATTACATGTTCTCAATCAATATAATATACAGATAGTTGGGGGTTTTCAGCTGCATGCTTTCCCCGTGATATATTGTGTTGATATGTGTGATTGATGCTTCAATGTGCGCATGCGATTGTTTCTTAATTCCGCAAAATCGATGATCAACGTAGAGGAGGTTATGTGTTATGCATGATACCGCAAATAGCGTATAATCAGGATAATCTCTGTGAATAAGTGTCATATTATTCAAAATTTCTACAGAATGAGGTAAGCTACCACCTTATAAATACATATCATGTGAAGGTAGGTATAGTGTGGTTTATGAGTGTTAGAAAATTACATATTACGGTGCAATGGAACACATAAAATATTGTAGAAATATAAACACAGAAAACACATAAAATAAGAGATACACAGATATATGTGGTTCACCCAGTTTGGGCTATGTCCACCCCGAAAAGCCAGTCCTTCCTTTCTATTATCCAACAAAATGAAGAGACACAACCTACAACAGATCCACTGTAATATCCTATGTTTTCTCTCACAGTCTCACTTCTCTGCTTCTTGCTTGGAGAATACACATATATTACACAGAATCAATACAATGCCCTCATATAGAGAGATGGGTTTCCTTCTAGGGCAAAAAACCCTAAACTAAACATAAGTTATACCGTCAGATCATCCGCCTAATGAACGACCCAGATTGACTAGAAATTACTATACTTTTACATGGCAATTTTACATATGTTTTTAGCTTCGAGGGCGTTGCCTCCAAACCCCTGCCGGGTGACCGTTGGACCTCAAACCCCCCAGCTAGGGGGGATCGGCCCCCCGGACCACCACGGGGGGGACAAGTCCCCCCCGCAACCCCTCGCGTGGAGGGGTGTACAAACTTCCTAGGGTATACATCTGGCTGAAACAAAGACCTCTAAACAATCATGCTCCATACTGAACAATGAGTATCCTTTTAGGCTTCTTGAAGAGTTGAGGTTTGGAGCAGAAACACCTCCTCACCACAGGGTCAACATACCATACTTCCTTCTGCAATCATTGATAGATACAAGCATAAAGGTGCAGGAGGGAAACCACCAACAATTAGCCCACCATGGGTTAATTAGAATCATCATAAAAGATTCCCTCCACAACCTCAAAATTCCTATCCAATGGGAAATTTTCAGAGACATGCAGACAAAGGAGGATATCAAAGCCCTCATATATGACATTAGTCCTACTGTGAGTGAAAAATATGAGGAAGAAACTGAAACAGATGGAGAAGAAGTAGAGAGGGATGAAGATGAGATAGATGAGAAGGAAGAAGAGAAAGAGAATGAAGGTGATGAGGAAACAAAGGAAGATGTCAAGGAGGAGACTAATAAACAAGATGAGGATCTAGAAGGAGACGAAGAGGGGAAAAACATAGAGGAAAAGGGAAATGGTAAAGAGGAGGAAGAAGGAGTCACCTAGGGTGTCTCCAGAACCAATTGAGAGAGAGGAAGCAACTGCCCTCACTTCCTTTAGCACCCCTATCAAACAAAAAGGAAAAATACATAGGAAGACCCCCTTATACTTCAGAACAAGGAAAAGAACAAGGATAAGGTAGGGAAAACCCCAAACTCCAACAAAGGTTCCCATTTTTATTGAGGACTCACCTAAACAGTAGGAGAAGATGACTCCTATAGAAACTCAAGAAGAAGGATCCTCAACCCAAACCTCCCCTAAGTCTCCTATCACCTATTTGAGAATGCCTGTAACTAGGTCTTCCTCATCCAAAGGAAAAGGAATCCTACAAGATACATAGCAGGACCTACAGGAAGCAAAGGTATTCCTACAGGAAACTCTACTAAACCTATAGGAAACTCAAAAATTGGATGAGGAAAGAGGTAAGGAGCCAAAAACAAAGAGGGAGGACCCAGAGCTAGAGGTGCATAGTCCTCAATCGAACCTTGACTCCTACTACAGATTTATTGAGGGGGGTAGGGCCATTCCATAAAAATTTGCCATTCCATTATTCTTTGATCTTGAGAAAGAGAGAGCCAAACCTCATAGATGGATGCAGATTTCTAGGTACAAGGGAGTGGAGGACATTGGTCACATGGAAGAGAAGCTCAAAGAGATGGGCAGAGAGCTAAGTAGCTTCAGGGACAGAGAGGCCATCATCAAAAATCAGTTAGAGGCAGAAAATACATGGTTGAAAGGACAAATGCAAGAAAGAGAGAATCAATTGGCATCCATGGCTAGTCTCTCTTTGGAAGAAATCCAGTGCAAGATGCCAGCTAAGTCCTATGCACTATACCTTAAGGAATAGTGGTTGCAGTTCCAAATCAAGACCCTAGCACAAAGAGGCACTATGCCATTCCAGGATTATAGATAGTTCATTTATCTTTGTGATCAAAGCACATTAGAAGATAGGGCCAAGATGTCTGAGTTTTATTTGAATAACTTGGTGTTGACAAACATTAATGTATGGGACCCTAATGCAAAGCTAGGGGATTTATAGTTGATGGATTTTCCATCATGGATGAACCATGAGGAAGAAGGGATGTAGAAATTGTTGGCATTATGATTCAAGTGTTGTCCTTGATGGCAACTCACTCAGAGGTTTGATACAGGTGATGACAACTTAATCAGATGGCAGATCCAGTGCAGTAGGTCAAAAGAAAGGTATACGCGGGTTAGACTTGATGAAAGCGCGTATATACGTGGGTTATCTGAGAAAAAGACGCGTATACGTATACACGCAGGTTCACAGAAGGAAAAGCGCGTACATGGTTTTGGACCATGGTATTGAGAAAATCCTAACCCATATAAGGAGAAGATCATTAGGCAAAAGGGGGTGCAAGGAATGGATGTCTAACGAAGTGGGAAGATCTAGTATTGCTGGTTATCAGTTTGTGCTGCTTGGCTCGAGTTGGATATGACAATGAAGGTATAAGTAATTATCTTTAGATCTGTACGCGGGTTGTCTCTGGTGAAAGCGCGTATACACATGGATTTGATATAGTCAAGTAGCGTATGCATTATGAGATTTGGTGTTTCAGGTTGCTGTTGATTCTAGTAGTTGTTGCAGAGTTCTGGGATCTGGTTTGTGTTCTGTGTTTTGATGACAGGGTTTCAGTGATCCAGTATTGGGTGATTTAGAGATTTATGATGCAAGTATAAGTTGATGATTGTATTGCAGCAGTGATTGTTTTGTACTTATGGATCTAGTCTGAAAATTTATGAAACGTGGTCCCTGGAAAAAGGAGAAGGTCATAACCTTCTGTAAGCCAGCACCTACGTACTAGTATCTTGGCTAGTGCAAGAGCTAAGGGGGTTGTAGGTCCCTTCTAGGAGAAGTTGGAAAACAAGAGAGGGCTATAGCTCTCTGCAGGTTGCAGCCTGCGTACTGGTAAAGGACTGCACCAGTACATTGTAAAAGAAGTTTCTTATTAAAGGAAGAAAGAGACGAATTGTAGCAGGTGGTTTTC
>APFE030122752.1:0-25114 GCA_000404065.3 Pinus taeda | reverse complement strand
CCCCCCCCCCCCCCTCTCAGTATTATTTCCAACAAAAATGAAGAAGGTATTGGCAAGAGAATAAACAAAGCCTCTTATGATCAAAGCTGAGTAGTCCAATCCAATGGCACTTATGAATACACATAATTTAATTGCAAATGATCCTCAACTTGCACCTAGGTATCTTGCTGCCCAAGAGCAAGAAATTACACATTTTGAGGACATGTTCATATTATTAGTGGATGACAACATGCAAGCTTGCCTAAGGAGATGGAATACATTGCCATACAGTTTGAAGATCAGAGAGTACCACTCTCACAAAGGATGAGAGAAGCACTGAACAGGACACCCATGTACAAGCAATCCAGCCAAAGGCTCAAATTCAATTGGATTGGCATGAAACTCAATCCCCCACTGCTCTTGGGGATGTTAAAAGGAAGGAAGGAAGAGAAGCAAAGAAGATAGTGGGAGGAGGTAGAAAAGAAGGCAAGATTCTATGCACAAGAAGAAGAAACCACAACAAAGGCATGGGATGTCAGGGAAGCCACTAGAGCTATGAAAGACATGGATATTGATTGAGTTGCTTAGAGGATGAGCAACACTTTCAGTAGTGGGATGATGATAAGCCCCATCATTGGGTAATTATATGTGTGTTAACTCACCTCCTAAATTAGTCAAGTCAACTCTTCTCACAACTTATTACATTTTTTTGATTATATTTTGTTTAGTGAGATGAGTTAAGGTGAGATATTATGCCTAGTGGACTAATATGCATTGAATGCATGTTTGGAAGAGAAAATCAAGGAATTTTGGCAAGAATAAGGCTTGAAACTCGAATGGGACAAGGGAGAGAGATTGTAGGAGGTAAATCCTCCTCATTTAATCCTTCCTCACTCAAATATTCCTCCATTAATCACACCAGCTCGGAGTGCAAGTATCCAAGACATGAAGATCAAAAGGAAACATAGCAAGTAATAGAAAAAGAGTTAGTTCATCTCAATTTTGGGAGCCAAGCCTCCCTAGATTTAAGGAATTCGCTGGAGAATTCAGTTGTATAATTAGAGAGGCCTAGAGCCTCATTAGGATTTGAATTTTTTTTGCAAAAAAACTAGTTATTTTCGAGCTCCATACTTGTGGAAGACATTGATTTAATTTTCTGTTTTGTTAATGAAACTGAGATTTTTCTTGATCCAGCACTGAGTTGAATCAGAGGGCTGAAGCTCTTAGGTTAGGGCCCAACCCTAGCAGTAAAGGCTCCTATTCTTATATCGGTATGATTATCTTAGTTTCATAGGTTCATGGTTAAATTGTCTCTAGAAGTATCTCATTGCAAGTATTGTGGATTTGATTAGTTGTTTATTAGTGTGCTCCATTTGTGCTTTACTTCAGTGGCAGGGTAGAAGAGATAAAAGGAGCACCACAAAGCTATGAGTGGGTGTCTTGGCATCACCTCTTCCCTTAGGGATCATGATTTGAGGAAAAGACCCTTAAGTAGCCCCAAAAAGGCAGATTGCCATTTCTTCATAAGATTTAGAGTTTAATATACTTAAACTAGCATTTGATCATTTTTGCAAGTGTAGGATTTAGTTTCAATCTCTTCCATATTTAGTCTTTCATTAGATCTCATCCATGATTCCATTTTGTTCAACAATTTTCTTTATGCATGAAGTAGACAACTATTTCATTAAATTATGCTTTTCTAGCTTGTTAGAATTCTTCTTGTTTACATGACTTTGTGGGAATTATAAATGTTTGATATAGAATAGGTGATTCAAAAATCTAAAGGGATCTCATATCAGGCAACCACCTCCCAACTTCATCCATTCATAATCATCCCTTGCTTTCACCAAGATCTTCACCAATCTCATTGTTAAGTAAACTTGACTCGGATAGATTCAAAGGAGGTTAAACAATGATGGTATTTGGGCACATGGTATTGCGCACCCATGGTATTCTGCCCGTGGTATTATATGTAATGGAGCCTATAAAACGCTGGAAGGACTTCATTGTAATGCAAAGGGCCTTGGGGTGAGCGGTGAAGGCTCACTTGGCCGGATTGGTCAAGATTTTGGCCAAGATAATGAAATTTCATTATGATCGGGTTTTTCCCCAGATTTGGGGTTTTCCAAGAAAAACATGTGTGTTTATGTGTTTATGGTTGTTGCTAGTTATTTTTATATTTATTTCTTTCAGTAATTCTCTATAATTAATTTGTGTTCTCGGGTAAATTTCTTAACAATTGGTATCAGAGCCATGATTGAGAGTTTGGGCTTCGAATGTACGCCTTCAGTGAAGGATTTATTTTAGCCCAATGGATAAAAGGATCAGCACAGAAGTTTTTTGTTATTGCTCATGAGATCACCATTGAAAATGGTTAAATAGATAATTGAATTTAGATTTGGTATGAATATGGATCAATTATGTGGTCAGGGCCTGCGTTGAAGGATTGAGACGGGCCATCGGGCTTCAGATCTGATCAATTGGATTTTTGCATGCCTAATTGCTTAATCATATATGTATCATCTGTTGGATTGATTCCACATGAAGAAGTTGAAGGACGAGAAGCGTCGGCAACAAATTCAAGGAAAGATGAAGGCGAGGAAGCTGTAATTTGTAGTGGCCATGAAAGAGTTGTTGCAGGCGAAGAGACTGGAGGTAGAGGATCAGGAGGAGGAGGAGCAGTTTTTGTTGTGGGATCCTTCGGTAGCAGTAGGGAGAGCTCAGAGTAGATCTATGTCTCGACGAGGTCGTAAGTGAGAAAGGTCAAGTGGCATGGAAGAGAATGCTGATGCCATGGATATAGATCAACCAAACAAGAAGCATTGCATGTTATCATGCTCCAGATCCAGATCAAAGCCTCTTGGTGAAGTCACCCCAGCGAGGGTTTCAAGGATTCATCTCAGAATTTAAAGGCAGTTAAACTTGGCAAGAAGGCAACAAAGAAACAAAACAAAGATGCCCGCAATTGAGAGAAGATAGGTCAGAATAACAACAATAATAAACAAAAAAAATTAATGGAGTCAAAATTATTGCATGTAAATGGGAATACTACTGCAAGACCTGGTAAAGCATGTGTACCCCTGGATAATCACTAGTAAATTCTGGGTTAGACCTAGGTGATAGGGGCGATGTTGGGTTAACAATACCTGGGTAAAAACTTTGAGGGGGGTAAGAGCTAGAGTGACCGGGATTGTCTCACTTAGCAGGTTTGGCTGGAGTGAGTCGAGGAACCCCAAGTCAAGTTTAAGGGGGGAATTGTTAAGTAAACTTGACTCGGATAGATTCAAAGGAGGTTAAATAGTGATGATTTTGGGGCACATGGTATTGTGCACTCATGGTATTCTTCCCGTGGTATTATATGTAATGGAGCCTATCAAACGCTGGAAGGACTTCATTGTAATACAAAGGGCCTGGAGGTGAGCGGTGAAGGCTCACTTAGCCGAATTGGTCAAGATTTTGGCCAGGATAATGAAATTTCATTATGATCGGGCTTTTCCCCGGTTTTGGGGTTTTCCCAGATAAACATGTGTGTTTATGGTTGTTGCTAGTTATTTTTATATTTATTTCTCTCAGTAATTCTCTATAATTAATTTGTGTTCTCAGGTAAATTTCTTAACACTCATCATTTTACATAGAAATTCCTCCAATCATGTTGAATGAATCCATCCATCTCCTAACCTTGGTATTGAGTTCTGGGTGATCTTGAGCATTTTCTCACTCCATTCCACCCATCCACCACCTTCCCTAAGCATTCCATTACCTCCAGCAACCATCGTTTTTATCTCGGCTGTATCTTGTAGAAATACAGGGAATCCTGTAGGTTTCTATTACATCCTATAGGTTTTCTTGTAGTGGTCTGTTTTAAGGCCAAATTGAGGGAAAACCTATAGGAAGCCACACCAGGTTACCCAAAGGTCTCCCAAACCTTCTAATCATCTCCTAAACCTCACAACCATCCACCATCATCGCTAAACCACCTGCCACATCACTGAAAGAGATTAGGGTTTACACTTGACTTTTTAGAAAAAAAAGAAAAAGAACAAAACAGATTTATTTCAGTCCTTTACATGCACAATAGTGATGTTTGATGTCTTGAACTTCCATGATTTAGATAGTAGCATTTCATACATGTTGGTTTGACATTTTTGTAAAGCATAGTTTCTCAGCAGTTAGTTAGAGAAGGGTGTGTTTTTAGCATATGATTTCAGTCATTTTCCTTATTTGCAGTAGATAAGCTTTCTCCTAGAGTAGATCTCTCTTTCTTTCACCAAAAATCAAGCTTCTTTTGAGTCCATATAAGTCTAGATTGAAAACCATAGTGGCCTCTCACCAACTGAATAGTGACAAAAGGTAGAACCATCACTTGTACTTGTGTATACAACACTGTCACCTCCAAGTTTGTACGAACCCCAGGTTGATAAAGTAAAGCTGGTAGCTCCAAAAGTTGCAACATTCTTGCTGAAAGACTGGTGCTCATCACACATCCATCTCAAAGTAATTGGAACACACCCTTTCCTTGGAAACATTGGCCATCTCAATCCCAAAACCAATCTTGGCAACAAGGTTGGAAAGGAACTTATGTGAGCCATCCACAATATCCTCAATATTTTCCTCAATATCCTCCATACCCAACTACATGTTATCCCTACCATTCATCTCCTCCACAACCACAACCCAAACCACATCCATCTCAAATATCCGCTCCCACTCAACTACCTCTACCACCATTTCCAAACCCGCTCATTGAAGTTGCTCAGCCCACTTGCAATGTTGAGGTACAACACTTTCAAACATCTCCTCTCGAGATCAATGGTATTCACGATAGCTCAGGAAGAGTATTGCAAAAAAGAGATTATCTTGATATCATTGAAGGACCACATACAGAAGAATAAGATTCAAATGAGAAGACCACAAAATCATGGGTTGCACTTGATGAAGAGCAGACATCAATATCAGAGATCGTGAGAGCTCCCACATGGTTACCATCAAATCCTCCATGTATTCAAGAGAACAATCAACAAAAAAAGGAAGATTTGAAGGTAATGGAAGAAGAAGACATCCAAGATGATCCAAATCAGCAAGTGGACCAGGGGCATCACAACTATATTGAAACATGGTTCTAGATAGTCACTAAGTTGCAACACTACTCTCTTCTTCAATTATGCTTGATATCATCAAGGTCAAATCATTTGGTCTCTAAAGTCCAGTTACATGTCAAAGCATACATTTCAAGCCTACACATCATTTTTTCTATCATCTTGATGTGCACATGGCTCCATTGGAAGTATTCTTATACTTGAAAGTGATTTTGTTTTTCAAGTAGAGTAGAAAAAAAAAAAAAAAACTCAGGTGAAAATCTCCTTTGAGGCGCCTCAGTTTGGCTCATTGATTGAAAACCTCCATGAGGTGGTCAATGGGTTGGGAAAAAATAAAAAAAAAAGAGGAAAAAAAAGAAAAGATCCTAGGTGAAAACCTCTTTTGAGGTGAGCCCTACTAGTTGAAAACCTCCTTGAGGCGGCTAGTAGGCCTAGAAGAAAAAAAGGATTTTTTTTTTTTTTTGCTTCATGTATCTCCCTAGTGAATGCATGTACTCTCCAACATCTGCAAGCAACAAAAACAAGTTGGTACCAAAAGAAAAATTGGTCAAGCCTAGTCAAAAGAAGTCAAATGTATATTTTCTCCTCCTTTGCTCAAATTATCCATCAAGGCCAAAGCCATGCCAATCCATCACCCTCATCTATTTCCACCATCCACTCATCATTCTCAAGCTTCTATCATTCAGTTTGCTTGTTGTCCTAAAAAACTACAGGATGCTCTGTTTTACTACAAGAAACAAAAATCCATAAAGCAGATATTTGTTTTTGCCATAACTTGAAAACCATGCATCCATTTGCCAAACTGTTTTAGGGGCAGATGCATATGGATGATGGTAACAAGCTCAAGCAATTTCAACAAATTCCAGTGCACAGTTTCGAGAAATCAGCCTCCATAACCTACATCCATTTTTGCATTTTCTCTATATCTGTGCATCCATTTAAAAAGATGTTTCATGGGGAGATGCATATGGATGATGGTAACATTCCCAAGAAATTTCAAAAAATTCCTGTGCATGGTTTCCAAGAAATCATCCTCTATCACTTTCAACCATTTTTAGTTTTTTCTCAAGATCCGTGCATCCATTGACCAAATGTTTTTTATGGGGGAGGTTCATAATGATTTTGGCAACATGCTCAGAAGGTTTCAGGTCAATCCATTCTACGTTTGGGAGATATGGACAAAACAATTTGGCTACAAAAGGTTGTCCTGTAAACCTACATGATTCCCTGAAAACCTATAGGATCCTACAAGAGATCCTAAAGGATACAAAACAACACCTATAGGATTGGCAGTGAGCAGTTTTAAAAGGAAAAACTAGATGTTGGCTTCATTAGACAATATTAAGGAGACATATACAACCCTCCACATCCATCATAGAAACATGATAGGGGGATTTAACAAGAGGGAACCCACCAACACAGTCAAGATTCATCAACATCACCATCTAGTACCTACACATCAAGGAACATCATCAGAGAAAAAAGAGAAAAACACATTCATCAAATACAAACAAGGATTTCAATCTCCAACAAATAACATCTACATGAAGGCCATCAGGTAGGTACAGGTATGCAATATTCTTGACCTCTTCTCTTGAGCATGTTATAGTTAGAAATTTGTTGTCAATGCATGAGAAAAGAGGTTTTATAAGATAAGGATGGGTCAGTAGTCTTAGCCGTCTTCAACTAGTTAATTGCAACTCACTCCTTCACTCATGCAATGTTGAAAAATCAAATTATGAAGGGTGATGATTTCAAGGAATGAGGACAACAATTAAATAAAGAAATTTTTGCAAAGGCCAAGTCACCACGACAATCCAAGTCCTCCATCCACTTCATATTAAATGTCTATTCATCATTCATCCATCCCATTTCATTCTTAAAAAAAAACAAACAGAGCATCCTCTCCATTTTCACAAACCGACACTAATCCCTTTGAGCCCTATCATCATCATCTAATCCCTCTTCATCATTTGTCATCACTCCCATACAATTAAAAGACCTTGAAATAGAGGAATGACTTCTACAGGAAGGCATAATGTTGCTACAAGAAGGAAAAAATTAACAAATTATGCTAAACCCCAAGATGGCAGAGCTTAAGAGAGACCTAATCAAACCAAAGAACTCCAAGGCCATTAGGCAGTCATCTAGGCCACAAGAGAGAAGAAGAAGGCAACAAAAGGAAATGACGCATTCACCATCAAAACAAAACTCAAACTGCAGTGATGAAAATAAGTTTTCCAAGAGGTCTCCAATTTCTTTCTAGCTTTTGTCCAAGGCCTAACAATGGAAAAAAGGCATGGGAGTCAAGTTGAGGGCTTGTCCTAGGCTCATAATATGATTTATGCTCAAAAAGGGTTTCCTGTAGTTTTAACAAGGTTTCCTGTATTTTTAACAGAAAGTACTACAAGATGTCCTAGTTCTCATCTAAAGGCAGTTTGAAGGTTTTAGAGGTGTCAAAATGGTGAAACAAGGTAGAATAAGGTTTATAAGGATATGGAAGTCCTTGCGTAAATCAGACTCTTTGTGCAGTGAGGGTTTTAGCTACTCTAGTCCAGATTAGATTTTCGCTCAACATTTTGTAGTGCCGAGACTTTGGGGGTTTTTGCTACTACATTCCAACCCCAATTTTTGTTGGATATTTGGAAGTATCAAGCATTTTGGATTTCGAACACTGCAATATTGATCAGCTGGGAGTAAAAAAAAAGTATTGGTTAGTTAGGAGTAAAAATCCATTCGGAGTATAAAAAAAAAGTTTGGGGCCATCACAGGATGCTTGCAAGAGACCTAGCCCGTAAGATTCAGGACAAAAAGCTGATCACAATGGTACCATTCACCTGTAAGCCCCCCAATTTTCATGCGTTCCCAAATTTTTTCTTGATGTGACTCCAAGTGATCCACATCACTAGACTCCTGATCTTGCCCTCTTTCCATCAATACTATGAAGCTCAAAATTTAACCGAGCCTAGTGTATGCAAGGTATTAGGTCTCAAGTTATGGCTGCAGAGAGAGTCAAATCCCTTGATAAAAAAATCAATGACCTCTAGGAATCCTTAAATGATAGAATCACAGATGTATTGGAAGCCCTAAGGAGGTCTCATGAACCCATGAGGGAAGAACACAATATTGATGCACACGTAGAAGGAGAATCCATCCATCACATTCATTTCCATGGAGGTCTTCAATATTTGAGCCACTAGACACCCAAGCTAAACGTATACAAATTTGATGGCTCTAACCCAGAAATATGGGTGGCGCAAATGGAAAAATATTTCCACCTTAATAATATCTAAGATGATGACATTGAACTGCATGTGGGAGCTATTTACTTGGACCAAGAGCAATGGAAGTGGTGGCAGTGGCATGATAAATACTATCTGGGGAGGCCAACTTGGAACATGTTATCAAAATCCATTTTTGACCACTTTAATTAGGAATCTCACTTTCTAGGTAATCTCAC
This sequence comes from Pinus taeda, assembly GCA_000404065.3. Taxonomy (NCBI): domain Eukaryota; kingdom Viridiplantae; phylum Streptophyta; class Pinopsida; order Pinales; family Pinaceae; genus Pinus; species Pinus taeda. The sequence continues at coordinate 16,579 of APFE030122752.1, read as the reverse complement.
TAAGCTCATGCAAATGGGCATAGTACCAGACTACATTGCGACCTTTGAACAATTATCCATATGGGCTAAAGGACTAGGAGATGCCTTTTTCTTGGAATGTTTCATTAGTTTCCTAAAGGAATCCATCCAAGCCCATGTCCGAATGCATCACCCAACTTCTTGGTTGGAAGCATGCATCAAGGCCTCAGAGGTAGAAGTCACTTTAAATTCCCAATCCAATCGTCCATTTTTCATCACACGAGAACATCCCACCTTGGCTATGGGCCCCACCCAAACACTTAAGGTTTAAAAGGTGTCTCCAGTAGAAATGGACGAAAGAAGGAAACAAGGTTTCTGCTACTACTGTGATGACAAATACTCCTTGGGTCATAAATGAAAGGAACCATAATTCTTTCAAATCTACGCTACTGAAAACAACTCCACTGATGAAGCTCCATCCACTGAAGTGCATAAGAGGAAGAAGGTGAATGCCAAATAGCCCAGGACACTAATACTAAAACTACACTAGATGAGCTAGTATCTCACTCCATGCCTTGGTTGACATTTCTTCTCCTTGGACTCTCAACATCTAAGGTTTTATTAAACATTGGCTAGTAGTGGTGCTGATTGATAGTGGCAACACACATAAATTTTTCCATAAGAGAGTAGAAGAAGCCATTCATTATTTTGTCAAGGAAGCATCTAATTTCCAAGTCCTTATCGCTGATGGGGGGACCATGAAATGTGAAGGATATTGTGAAAATATTAAGCTTCAAATAGGGGATTATTACCTCAAAACCCATCTTTCCTATTGAAATGGGTGGTTATGACATTGTCCTTGGTTCTGAATGGCTCCACACGCTGAACCATATCACAATGGAATTCCAGGAGTTATATATGAGATTTAAGCAGAACAACCACACTCATACACTACAGAGACTCTAGGTAGCTACTCCTACTATCATAAGGTCACATCGAATTAAGAAGATTTAAAAAAGGGACACCATGGGAAAATAGTATAATTTAATGACATCCATGCCATTGAATCCACTCCTCCTAGAATTCATACCGATATGCAACAGGTATTGGATTTCCAACAACGAGTATTTGACAAACCTAAGGAGATACCACCCTCTAGGGGTGAACATGATCATACCATCCCTTTTCTCTGGGTACCCAGCTGCCAAATGTACACCCCTATTGATATCGTTTTGCAAAAAAGAATGAAATTCAAAAATCATTAAGGAACTCCTTGAAGCTGATGTTATTCGTCCCAACACCAACCCTTATTCATCTCCAATGGTCATGGTTTTAAAGAAATATGGTGAATGGAACATGTGTCCTAACTTTAGGGCCCTTAACAAGCTCACTATCAAGGACACATTTCCTATTCCAGTAGTTGATGTTCTGCTTGATGAACTACATGGTGCAATTTGTCTTACCGAGATGGACCTCTGCTCAAGCTATCACCAAATACATATGAAGGAAGTTGACATTCCCAAGACAACCTTCCGAACTCACGAAGGTCATTAATTCTTGGTCATGCCATTTGGTTTCGTAATACCCCATCCACTTTTCAGAGCCTTATGAACTATCTTTTGAAACCATATCTAAGAAAATTCGTCTTAACCTTTTTGGATGACATTCTCATCTACAACATAACATGGGACACACAAGCTTCAACATGTTGACTAGGTATTACAACTACTCCAAGGTCACAAATTATTTTTCAAATTTTCCTTATGTTCCTTTAATATGGAAGACATATAATATTTGGGACACATTGTGGACCATGAAGGAGTGCAGGTTGATCCGAAAAAGATTCAGGCAATGTAATATTGGCCTCAACCAAAAACCTTGAGATTTTGAGGGGATTCTTGGGTGTTACAGCGTATTATTGCAAATTTGTCAGCAATTATGGATGCATTTCCCAACCCCTCACTAATATTCTCAAGAAAAAATCATTTCTCTGGACTGATGCAACTCAATAGGCCTTCTTAGGTCTCTAACGGGCCATGTTCTACACTCCAGTATTGGCCTTCCTAGACTTCAAAAAACCTTTTGTGATTGAATGTGGTGCTTCAAGTACATGCATTGGAAGAGTATTAATGCAAGAATGTAGACCATTGAATTTCACCAGTCAAAAACTCGGTGGAAAACATTTGGGTCAATCCACATATGAGAAAGAAATGATGGCCATCTTACATGCAATATACACTTGGTGACCATACTTACTGGGGCGTCATATCCGAATATTCATTGACCATCATAGCCTAAAATATTTCCTAGAGAAATGTCTATCGTCGCCACAACAAAACAAATGGCTCACAAAAATGTCGGGACATGATTATGAGATAATTTAGAAGAAGGGGCATGACAATGCAGTGGATGATGCCTTATCACACCAATTTAAGGAAGATGGCACCTCGTTATCTCTCTCTCTACCCATACCAGATTGGATTGAAGCAACTTGTCATGAATGGTTCTCCCACTCTTCTCTATCCCAGCTCATTAACATATTACGAGCATATCCTAATTCCTCATAGGATTACTCTTGGAAGGATGAGGTTCTTTGATATAAGGATTGGGTAGTGCTATCCTCGACCTCCACCCTCAAAACCCACATCTCGAAAGGTATGCACTCCTCTACCATTGTAGGACATTCAGACTTCCAGAAGAGTTATGCATGATCATGCTGATATTTCTTTTGGACCTACATGAAGCACAACTTTCTTAAGTTTGTAGATGGTTGTGAAGTATGCGAGTGCAATGAAGGGGAAATGATCAAGCTCCTGGGAACCTACAACCTTTTCCATTCCTTGCTTCCAACTAGACAAATGTTTCCATGGATTTCATTAAAGGTCTCCCAAAGTCATAAGTCATCATGGTTGTAGTTGGCATACTTTCTAAATATGCTCATTTTATCTCTCTACCACACCCATTTACCCCAACATTGGTGGCTTAGGTTTTCATGGACCAAATATTCAAACTGCATCAAGCATTCCGACTTCCATTTTGTCTGATCAAGACCCCACTTTCACCAGTAATTTTTGGTAGGAACTTTTCAAGCTGCAGGGCACACAACTCCAAATAAGTACAACTTATCATCCCCAAACCAATGGTAAAATAAAATTAGTCAAAAAATGAATGGAGACCTATCTACAATGTTTGATTTCAGACAAGTAACATCAATTGGTACAATGACCACCTTTAGATGAATGGTAGTATAATACTAACTATCATGAAGCCACTAAGATGACACCATATGAGGAAGTGTATGGAAAACTACTACCTTAACCAACTTCTTATATCCCCATATCTTCCAAAGTATAGGTAGTTGATAAACTCCTGCAGAATTGTGTCACCATAATCACTCATCTCAAAGATAATCTACATCAAGCTCATCATCATGTACTTATTAGGTACTTAGCCAGAAACTAGCTCTAAAATTCTATGGGCCTTATTAGGTACTTAAGTGTATAGGAGCAGTCACATACAAAATGGCCTTGTCGACTACTTCAAAAATCCACCCAGTCTTCCATGTATCCTGCCTCTAGTGGTCTCTGGAGAAAAGACCATGCTATGACATCAAAGGCTTGGACACATTGAAGAGAAGGGACTTCAGATACTTCATAGTAATGTTATGGTAGAATTTATGTATAATTTCTCTTTTCATTTCAATTTCTGTGAACATTGTGTATATGGGAAGCAAAATATGGCGAGTTTCCCCTCTGGTGCTAAGAGGGCGAAAGGGATATTAGATCTTGTCGACAATGATGTGTTTGGACCTGTGTCGGTTCCATCAGTAGGTAAGTCTGTACTATGTATCATTTATAGATGACTTTTCAAGGAATACATGGATATATTTCCTCAAGAAGAAATTTGAATTATTTGATAGGTTTAAATAATTTAAGGCTCTGGTGGAAAACCAAACAAAGAAGAAGATAAAGGTGCTGAGGACAAATAATACTGGAGAGTTTTGAAAGAAGGAATTGGAAGAGTTTTGTAAGAAGTGTGGTATAGCACGAAAAAATATTAAGCCATACACACCTCAGCGAAATGGATTTGTAGAAAGAATGAACACGATGTTAATGGGAAAGGAAAGAAGCATGCCCAGTGGTGCTAGGTTAGGACAAGAATTTTGGGCAGAGGCGGTGGAGATTGCATGTTACCTGGTCAACATATCACCTTCATCAGCATTGGAGGATAAGACTCCACATGAGTTATGGACTGGTAAGAAACCCACCTTTCACATTTGAGGGTATTTTGCTGTGATGCATATGTACATGTTCCAAAGGAGAAAAGGACTAAGTTGGAGAGTAAATTTGAAAGGTGCATATTTATTGGGTATAAGAATGGGTTAAAAGGTTATAAGCTTTGGAATCCAAACAAGGAAGGTTGTGCATAACCAAGATGTGATGTTTAGAGAGGTGAAAGATGTTATTAGACATGAAGTCCTACCAAAGGAACCTGAGAAGATAGAGTTTGAGCTAAATGAGGAAGAATTATACTTTGCAACAAAACATGAATCAAAAGATGAAGAGCCACAAATTCCAGCTGTGGGAAGATCAATTCGAGAAAGAAGGAAGCCAAAAATGTATAGTCCATTTTCTTTCTATTCAAATTTTGCTTTATCTATTACTAATGATGATCTCAGAACTGTCAGGGAGGCAGTAGATTCAGAGGATAGCAAACTATGGAAAGAGGCCATGGTTGATGAAATGCCATTTTTGGACAAAAATAAGGCTTGGGATTTGGTGGAGTTTCCGGTTAGAAGGAAACTCATTGTAAGAAAATGGGTGTTTAAGAAGAATATGAATGTAGAAGGCAAGGTGGAGAAATACAAAGCTAGTTGGTAGAAAAAGGTTATTCCTAGGTGTCGAGAATTGATTTTGGTGATATTTTTTCTCCTGTTGCCAAGGTAGCTTCTATTATATTAATTTTATCTATTGCTACTGCTTTTGATTTTCAGTTAGAATAGATGGTTGTGAAGACAATATTTTTTCACAGGGATCTAGAAAAAGAGATCTACATGAAGCAACTTGAAGGCTTTGCAGTGAAAGGAAAGAAAGAACTAGTATGGAGGTTCAAAAAGTCTCTATATGGGTTAAATCAATCACCAAGGATGTGGTATAAAAAATTTGATACATTTATATGGGGACTTGGATTCACTAGAAGAAAAACAGATCAATGTGTGTATTTTAAATTAATTGATGATCGTGTTATTTATTTGGTCTTGTATGTGGATGATATGTTTCTGATTGGAAATGACAAAGAAATTATCCAGGAAATTATCCAAGATTTGAAGACCCAATTGTACTCCAAATTCGACATGAAGGATCTTGGTGTTGCAAGGCTATATTTTGGGTATGGAAATTAAACAAGATCAGGAAAAGAGGAAGCTCTGGTTAAACCAGAGGAAGTATGTCGAGACAATACTACAGAGCTTTAATAGGTAAGACAGTAAATCGTTGAAGGTTGCTATTCCTATGGGTGTAAAGTTATCTGCTGAACACTATCCCAAGACATAGGATGAGGAAGAGGACATGTCCTGTGTTCCATATGCAAGTAAAGTCGATAGCTTCATGTATGAAATGGTCTGTTCTAGACTAGACATTGCATATGTGGTGGGAGTATTGTGCAAGTTTATGTTAAAACCAGGGAAAGAGAATTGGACAACAATGAAGTGGGTTTTTAGTTATTTGTGTGGTACTAGTGATTATGGTCTATGCTACCAAGGAAGACCAGGATTGGACATCCGTGGATTTGTTGATGCAGGCTGGGCTAGAGATTTTGATTGGAGAAGATCTATAAATAGGTATGTGTTTAACCTATTTGGAGTTGCAGTCAGTTGGATGAGAAAAAGACAATCTGTAGTGATACTTTCAACTACAGAGGCAAAATACATGGCAACCAATCATGCAAGCAAAGAAGTAATTTGGTTGCAGATATTGTGTTGAAGTACGGGGTTAGTACAGTGAGCTACAAGGATAGACTGTGACAACCAAAGTGCAATTTCCTTGACAAAGAACCCTACTTATCATTCAAAGAAAAAGCTCATTGATGTTCAGTATCAATTTGTGAGGGATATGGTTGAGGAAAAAAAGGTGTTACTGGTAAAGGTGGACACTTTGAAGAATTCGATGCACTGACGAAGTCTGTGAGCACTAAGAAGTTTTCTTGGTGAAGAGAAACAATGGGCGTTGTAGGGGGTCAGTAGCCCCCTTGTATGGGGTCCAAGGCAGTACCCTGGGAATTTTTTTTTGGACCCTATATTAGGTGGGCGGGCCTACCTATGGTTTTGTGCATGGGTTTCACACATGGTTTTTGGCATGATGGTTTTCTGCCCATAGTATTTTGTAGATCTAGTCAAGGGAACTATGGTTATGTTCTAATCGAGGGTTAATGGATTGGGGTTTATGAATGCTTCGAAATGTATATATATGTATTGTAACATTGAAAGGAACATAATGAAAAATCAATTTGGTAGTCTCGTTTTGAGATCTAGGGGAAAAAAATCTGTCTATTTATTTTGTGTTTCTCGCCATTTTATATTTCCTGTTTTTAAGAATTCGTTTGCAAATAATTTCTATATAGGGTTAAAACCTACAATACTCTCTTGGCATATGGCCTTATATATTTTTTAATTGTAACTTCAATATTAATAACCTCTGATATAACCAATCCTCTAATCCCTGATATCTACATACACCTTATGCCTCCCTCCTTCACTGCTTATCCCTCCACATGCCCTTATAACTCCCAATCCACCTCATGCCTCCACTCTATAATAAAGCATCCTCCTTATGCTTCCCACTTATTCACTATGGCTCATGCATTGAGAGAAAAACCACTAGGCCCATTCACTTGGGACCAATAGCCATTTGACACGTGTCTCATGTTATTTTAAATATTAATTAATTAATTATAATTATTTTAATTAATTTGAATTATAATATAATCAACTTTATAATTGTAATAGTTTGCAAATTATTATTATTTTTTTAAATTTATTGTTATTATAATTAATAATTTTATAATTGTAATTAATTAATAATTATACAGTTAAATAGGATTAAAATATTTAATTAAATTTTCCTAATTTTGGTCTACAGATTTTTTCCAGAATTCTGACAATTTTGACACTTCAACTTGGAGGCTCATAAGTTGAGTTTTACTAGGCCAAATGAGGCCGAGGATAGCTTGTTAGAAAGATAAAATCATGGAGAATATTTATGAAGTGGTTGCATGACCAGATTTGGTCATTAAATGAGTCTAAAATTTAGCATACAATTAAGCTCCAAATTTGTAACCAAAACTAATTTTCTGAGTTTAGTTTTTGTATTTTCATTTTCCCAAAACTTCTGTTGATTGTAGATCAATTTGATTATGTCATATTTGACCAACAAGATATTTGAAGGGATCAATGGGAAGCTCTAATTTCTTTTTATTTATTTATTTAATTGAAAATTGATTGGAGAAGTTTTCTTTCCCATATTTGGTATTTTTGATTTTGATTTGCATTTTAATTTAATTTTGATTGGTTTTTGGAAGGAGAGAAGTTGGGGAGATGGGAAAGAGAAGAATTAGAATAATGGAATTGCACCAACAAGAGAGAGAAAATAATTTTGGCCAATTAATTTTTTTTGAAGCAAAATTATTCTTCAACAAAACTCTCATTTTAATTTTCTTTTATAGTTATAAATATCTCTTTTGTAGAAATGGACAAGGGGGCTTTCCAAATCTGGGACTTAGGGAGAAAATTCTGTGCAAAGAGAGGGATTTTTGCACTACTATAGGGCGCAATTTTCTTGTCGAAGAATTGGCTAGTTTTGGACCAAATTTGTGGATATTAAAAGAGATGTATTTCAGCTTTGAAAATTCCACTCTATCATGAAATTTTCCAAGAATTTCAAGCACTCAAAGGCTTTGATCAGATCTTTAATTCTTATACACTATTGTCAGAGATCAAGGCTAATTGATGGCCTTAATTTAATAAAATTTGAGGAAATTCTTGATCCATATAAGTATGTGTTTTTGTACTTTTTCACTATTGTGAATTCATTTAATACATGCATGTTTTAATCATTTGAAAGCTATCTTTTAATGATGGATCTAATTGTTATCAAGTTTAATTATGAATTCAAAATGATAAACAAAACGTCTTTGTTAAATATTTAGCAAATTCATGTCAAGTTTATCTTTGTTTTAATAATGATTATTTTATGGGAACTATTTCCTTAATGAAATCATATGTTTTAGTTTGATTAATTTTATTTGAGTTTCGATGTATGTGCACTAGAGATCTGATGACTATTCATAATATAGCTGAATACATATACTTGCTCGAACTAGTAATAAGTCCTAAAACTTGCTCAAACTAGTAATAAGTCCTAGAATTATTTCCTTGTCTTATTGACTTTATTTTTATTCCAAATTCAAAGCTGGTTCAAATCCCATTTTTACTTGCTCTTTTTGAGAGGGGGACTAATCCTTGTTTCAATCAAGATAGATTTAGGATTTAATTTCTATTAATTAGGGTAGATTTGCATTCATATTTAAATATTGCATTCTAGAATTCTTCTTACACAAGGGGTAAAAATTAGAGTGGCCTGACTGAGCCATTAATTCAACTTAAGGATAAATTTCTTGCATGAGCTCTGCAAGAGGGTAGATCTAGTGTCTCTTTCCTATCTGCAAGTAATAGACATACTATAAGCCAACATATAAAGAGAGAGGGTAACTAGACCCAATTGAACCAGTCGAAACCACCATTCCAAACGGAAAATGAGCTGATTTAAGTTCCTGATTGGGTGGTCTCCCTTATAATGTTGACATGGTAATTTTGGGAAATCAACATTTTTTACGCTAGAAAGGGGATCTGACTACTTGTTGTATTTTGGAGTTTTTGTATTTTAAAGTTCTTATTTAATCACAATGGCTCCTCTCAAAGTTCCAATTTGGAGTTGTATTGTTGGATGTGCATCCTCCAATACACCATCAGAAATAGTAAGACACTTTTCAAAGATAAAATCTAACGTTAAGAATAATGCTTCTGCATTAAATCATGCCTTGCAATTTATTCAAAATTTTACTTTTCATGATATTGATGAATGCATTTTATGCAGGATTTTTACTCTTACATTCTTGGGAAAATCGAGAAGATGGTGTCAATCTCTTCAAGTTGCCTTTATTCACAGTTGGGATCAATTTATCAGAAAATTCCTTTATGAATTTGATGGTTATGATTATGGACAAGTATGTGATGAATTTGAATATTTACGAAGGTTTGAAAATGAATCTCTTATAGATTTTACCATTAGATTTCGATTAAATTGTTTAAGATTCAAAGTAGAAGATAAACCTCCAGAGATTGAATTTTTGAATTGGTTTGAATATTTTTTCTCTCTTCCTTACATTCCTAATCCATATGAAACCATTACAAGCTTTGATGAATCTTTTTCAACCTTTATTAACATAATTGAGAATTCCAATATGTAGGTGCATACCAATCAAGATGAAGTTTCCTCTGCCATGTATGATCAATTGCTTCACTTATTACACACCTCTTATAGTATTATTAATGATCACGATGCACTCTCTCATGTTAATGAAACATAGTCACAAAACTTTGAAAATTCTGCTAATCAACTGCAAAAAGATACTAGTGATAATCTTGAAAAACCACCTACCACGAAATCTGAAAATAATTCTGAAAATAATTTAGAATTCCAATCATTAAATCAATAAGCACAAGTAGAAATCGATGATTACAATAATATGCAATCTGCTGTAGAAATTTCTGAATTTCATCACGATGGTCAAATGTCAAATTCAGGGCAGCCAAATAACATTCTCCAAGAAAGCACAATTAGCCAAATGAATGATCAACAATCTGGAATTTACAATGAAGAAAACACACGTGAGTCTACAAACAAAGATGTCTTCAAATTCATTTCTTTAAACTCACATTTCTCTCTTTATCCGAATATTTTTTTTGATAGTGATTTGTCTCCTCTTTGCATTAATATTGTTCTAGAAAATAGAGAGGCCGATTTAAATAAAGTAACTATTTGCTTTTATCAGGATAGAGAATCATTCATTGATCATTCTTCCAACATTGATGAATGTGTGCATAATATTCCTTCTTGTCTTGATATATCATATGGGAATGAAGAGAATTTTAATGAATATCGTGAAGTCATTTATGATAATTACTTTGACATTGAGGATGATGCTTTATCTTCCTCTCCATTAAACTCTCACGATCAAAGTCTAATCATATGTGGGAATGAAGAAAACTCAAATTTAGAAATTGTTCTAACAAATTCTAATTTTCAAACAATTAATCATTTTCACGATTTCAATATTCAAGAATCCATCCCAATTTATGATTTACTATGATGATCAAGTCATCACTCCTATTCATAGTCCTGAATCATTCTCTCTCTCACAAGTTGATGCCGATGATCATTCTAATTGTACTATTTTAGCTAGTGCTTGTGAAAATGAAATTGTTTCAAATCAATCCCAATTGTGCTGTAACATTAATTGTAACAATAGTGTAAATTATGATGTGATATTATTGTTTTTCCTTCATTTATTTTTCTTAATTTTAGATTTATTTTCTATTTGCATTTTTCAATTTTTACATGCCATTTGCTGGCATATGGAACAATTAAGTGTTGAACAATTTTAATACACATTACTAGAATGTGAAGAGGAATCACACAATTCAGATTATGACCATCAAGAGCTGTTAATCTTCCATTTCCATTTGATGGTCGTATTTTATCAGTTTAATTTTCCTTCTAGAATGCATTTTCAACATGAATCAACAATTGTGAGTGCACTGATCCAATATGACTAACTATATAACCTAATTGAATATCTTCTGACATATGCACTAAGTCTCCATTCATACTTCACTGATCCACTTCAAAGTTGCTTGGAAGCTTCATTTTCATAGAAGATTGCTAATAGTTTGTCTTATGTACATAAAACTAATGATTGTTCAACCTCTCTTTCATATTATCTCTTCCATTCTCTATCAAATACTCATCCATATTTTTATGATCCCATAGAAATTTGGTTCGAAGAATATTTTCAGGGGAGAATGTTTGTAAGTAAATTGATTGTGAATAAGTTGTTTTATGTAAATATGTTAGCAATAAGTGTACATAATGCATTCAAATTTATTTATGTTGGATTAATTCTAATTGTATTTTTCTTACTAATGTGTGACCTGTACGTACATACAGGAAACAAAATGCTTGAATGGCTACATTGGAAGTATGACTATACTTAGTTATACTTTCCCTTATCTAGTTAGATTAGGAGTAGTATTAGTTTTGTTTGTTGTTTTTCAACTTGTTTTTATTTTAATTATACAGGTAGAAGAATAAAGCAAGCAATTAAATTTTTCTAATCTGCAACATGTTGAGGGAAGTATTTTCGTTTTCATATGAATTTTATTTTGTATTATGTGCTTCTACATATTACCTTTCTTTGCAAATTTAGCAAAACGAGTCAATAACCATATTCTGCCTCTCATTGATGCAGCTCAAATTCATTTCTTGACTCTTTGTTATTTTGATTTGTCACAAGTAAATGAAAATTGCATAAAAATCTTGCAGCAGGTTATAAATTGATTTTGTGTATGATTTTATCTCTCGCCATTTTGAATCTTATATTTTCTGGTTGAGTTAAAATCTTTCCATTGCACTCATTCATTTTACATCCACTTTAGTCACATTTATTCTTTAGAATTGATTTAGAGCCTCTATCTGGTAATTATTAGAATCCCGATCTTCTGTTTTTCACTTCCTAATATCTTTCCTCGAGATTTCAAACCTTTTGGCTTATCAAACTCTTGGGTTTATCGTAAGCATTTGACAACACATTCCAAGATTTTTCTCTGAGATCCATGAGGCCTATTTTATTTCTCTGTTCAAATTCCTCGATCTTAGAATCTCGTAGAAGTCATATTGAACTCTTATTTGAAAGTTTTACAGGAAATATTTATATCAGAACTTCCAATATTGGAAGTGAAAATCAATTAATCTCCGAAAAAGAATTCCATCAAAAACATTTTAATAGAAAAAGCTTTATTTATCGAAATTTTTTCTTTCATAGAATTGTTCTCATTTCAGAAGTCTTGTTTATTAGAGCTCTTACCTTTTGATTTTATTCTCTTGGAACCTTCGAATATCAGGTTGTTATCATTAATCAATTTAAATTTCTTCCTGAAATCTCCTTTTCACCTCTTTTCATTTTGGAACTTCGGAGTATCGGGTTAAGTATCCTCATAGGCCTCTAGTTAATGAATTTATTGTTAAACAATCTGATTTGTCACTATACTCACATGGAGTCATATTTTATTAGCTTTTTATACATATGATGAATTTCATGTTATCATGCTATTCCAGAGCTTGGATGTATTCTAAATTATAATTTCATCAAACCCAAAGCTTTCATTTCTCTGTATGACTAAGTGACTTTTAAGAATATCCATTCTTCATCGTGTGTGCACATGGATCTTATCATTATGCCTTCATTGTAGAGTTGAGCCTATTTCTACTATTCTCGGTAATCTTCTTGAGTTCATCACCTGTGGATTGCTTACAATTTCATCATTATCTTACTATCATATGCTCATCCTATCATCTCGATCATCTTTTAGTATGCATCTTTATTTGATTTTCAAAGACACTCTTAAGCAACCACTATGATGATGCAACCAAATCGTAAAGAAGTTTGGAACAAGTAAATTATGGATCATGGTTAATTCATTTTTGAATTCTCTTCTGTTTAAATGTTTGATATATCACTCCATATTAGCATGCAAAATTTCAATACCTCTCTATACTCAAATAAGTACTACATAGGTTGGGACTTGGTATTGAATTTTGAGATTTTATGAAGATCATGGAGTAGATATGAAATCTGAAATATAAAGAGAACAATTCCTACTACAATTCATAAAGAAACATATCTATATTATTATTTCTAATGGATTTGGTTTCTTCTTCCAACTCCTTGAACATGAGACATCGTTTTTCTAGTTTTACTGCTAGCTCTAGCTTAGCTTTAATAAGTTATGATTTTGGGCTAATGAAAACTACATTGAGAGCCACTTCTTCATGCTTTTAATTCTAATCAAATGAAAAGGATATCCTTTGATGGAGAATATTGACATCTCTTAGGTAAATTTCTAATGAAATTCTTCAATGGTAAGTTTAGTATGTCTAATTTCATTTGTTTCTGTTTCTTTAAGTTTTTGTGTCAACTATTTTTTTTAGTTTTTGTTTTGTTTTTGTTTTTTGTTTTGTTTTTTTGGATATATATCTCTATTTTTCAAGTCTCCTAAAATTATTTTGCACTTCTACCAGCTCAGATTTGACACTCATTCTCTTTGTGATAATTTTATGCAGGCTTTGTTTTGAAATGAAAAAAAATTACAAAAGCCACAATCTTCTCATTTGGCTTCATTTTACCTCATAGTTGTTATTCACTTTTTGGTTTGAGAGCCTAATTGCTTAAAACTCTGTAGAGTAGAATTTACTAAAATCTCAACATAGGACGAATACATGCATGCTTATCTTATTTACTATTTTGTTGAGACATTTGTATAGTTAGCCTTGTAGGGGTTGTTTTTAATTTGGGCTTTATTTCATTTTTCTTATTTTATTTTGACATTTTTGGAATTTGCTCATTTCTTTCACTTCACTTTAGATTTTTTTTTTTTTCCTTTTTGCTATTGGCTATGGTTTGATTTTGGTGACTCCACCAAGATTTATGTGAAAGGCCTTTTTATCACCTAACATTGATTGGTAGATATGGGAAATCTTTACTCTGTTTAATTCAATGACTTTTAGTTATCATTAAAGGTATAACTTTATGGAATCATAAAGCTCTCTCTCTTTAAATATTTTTCATGGTGGAACGCACATCCTTTTTAATTTATATAGTTCACCTTTCCAAGGAAACAATTGACATGACTTTGACTCAATGGATCCCTCCCACCTGTCCACTTTATAAAAACCTCTGATTAAGAGTCGCATGGAAAGATTTGGAGTCAACAATATGAAAGTATTATATGCATTTACATAAGTCTCTATTACCATACCACCTCCTTCACTTAGGTACATCATAAACTAAGCTCGCAAATGTGTTTATCAAAAGGGTGATTAAAAAGGGGAAGTATGGGAAATACAAGTAAACCCATCGGGGCTATGGATGCTCATTGATAGCAGGTCCATGCTTTTATGGCATAAAAGAAAACTTTGCCGGAGTACTGTTAAGGCTCGCTCGTAGCGAAGCGATGTTAGATACCATTCATATAGATGGATACATGCTTTATCAAAATACTCATATCTGTACCTTCTTCTATTTTTCATACGAGGTAATCTTAAAGTAATTTTTTCCCAAAATTTGGATTCATGATCCTAAACCTAGTCTAATTTGAGTACTTACATTTTTTGAACCTATATTTCTTAATTTATTTAATGTGGGACCCATGCCAAATGTTTTATTGATCAATAGTTTGATTGAATCCATCATTTTAACCTTTTGGGTGAAGCAAATTTCATTATCTTTTCAGCCAGAAATAACTGGTTCTTCCCCGTCTGTCACCATTGTTGAGGTGAAAACTCAATACCCCCATTTTTGACTCATTTATTTCAAATAATGGGGACCCTTTCCATATATATTGATTAAATCACCTTTTAATGTTTTCTTTTGGTTAAGTGTCCTACAATTTTGCCAAATTTTTATTTTCTTTGGATTCTTCTTTTGATTGGTTTAGAGTTTTCTTTTCATAATATTTCTATCAGTTCTTTTTTCATCTCATTTGGATGCATAGTTTGCAAATGGTGCTCATTTGAAGTTTGATAATTTTTACCGTCAAGGCTAGAAAAAGTACAAAATGTACATTATTTTAATTTTTTGTAGATTGATTGTAGATATTGATTTTTAATCAATTTTTACTAATTAATTCATTTTTCACTAACATTGCTGCAAAATCACCACAACCAGATTGTAGAGCAATTAAAATTATGTGTTTTCGGGATCTCATAAGTCTATTCCAAATCCTAATTAAAAAAATTATGAGTATCTGAAATCTCAAAATTACAAATTGTTCGAGTTAGCATGAGTTAAATACTCATGCAACTCATATCTCTTGAGTCTCAACCACAAGTTCTTTTCCTCAATTAACTTGCACTAGAAGATGGATAAATCAAGCTTCTACTTTTACACATCAATTAATTGCTTCATGAACACTTCCTAAATTTTAGGATTTCACCCTAAATTTTAGGAACTCGTCCTACTTTTAGGAATTAGTGCGTAAATCATAGGAACTCATACATGCTCAAGGAGAAAATTATTGAGGTTCCTTGAATTGAGGCACAAAACAACGAATCCATTCTCGCTACAAATTTCAACACTCCCTCTTAGCGAGGAAGGTGTTCTTGGAAGAGCCCCGCCCACCTAGATTTGTCTCCAACTCTACCAAGTCCTCTGCTACTACAACTACTCCCTATGAATTAGAAGAATTCACTTCTTTCTTCCACATAACATACTTTCAAGACCTTTTATTTCCTGCCATGCTTCATGAGTCCAAAATCTACCAATACCAATGATCACAAGTCCTTTTATGTCACTGCAGTTTGGCTCACTAATCTGCCCACTAGCAAGCCTCTAGCTCCACTAAGAAGTCTGCCCATTGGGTCTTTTGGTAATGCCCTCTTATCATTGGTTTGACCATATGCAACCCACTGAATTAGGGTTCCACAAATTTTCCTGTTGATATCTCATTAGTCCTTCAATGAGCACTGTACATGAGAACTTCAAGAACTGCCCACTTGTCAAGATTCTAGCTATTCCAGAATGCTACTCCTAGGGCACACAAATCTGCCATGTCACTATGACACATCAGACCTATTGTCACTCTCCTCTACGCCTCCAAAACGTCCCACATACAATCAACTCTTTGATTGATCTAGGGCTTGAAAATTAACCACTAACAATCCCTACACTTACTATTCTTAGGATGCTTAAGAAGTTATTTTCCTATGATGTGTTGCTTTCAACTTGTGTTGGTATTTATTCTGTTCTCTGCTCTAATACCATGTAGAAAATCCACGAAATTCTGACCTACTAATATGAGAAATCTGAAATATAATTTCTTCTCATTTAAACAAAATATTTCTCTACTAAATTTTGCAGTAGAATAGGAATAGAAATAAGCACAATTCACACAATTCAAGACACAAAATTAGGGAACCCAACTAGGAAAACTCTCTACCTTTTGAGAATATTATTGATAGAAGCTGAGGAATGATCTCTTAAAATACAACTTTTTTTTCAATAGAGAATATACCCTTCTCCTTGCCTTGCCTTATTGAAAACCACGCTTGTTGTAGCATGATATTCTCCCTGAATCCTTGCGCAATAGGTGCTCCTACTAAATAGGAAATTCTTCTTGTTTCTATGTGCACTACCCAAGGGAACTTTTGCTCACAATAATTATGTGTACAAGTTTCTCTTGCACACTCTTCCTCACAAGCTCACACAACCTTATGCGTACTCTTATTGCTTT
>APFE030122746.1:103799-144791 GCA_000404065.3 Pinus taeda | reverse complement strand
ATTTACCATACCTCCACTTTACTTATATTTTTATTTGTTTACACCCTTGCATGTATATATGGTGACTTATGGAGTAATATAAAAAATGCTTTATTTATTTACCATACCTCTCATTTATTTATATTTTTATTAATTTACCATACCTCTTTTATAAATATGGTATTTGGGCCTTTGGCCCATAGGATTCACTTAAATAAAACCTTTTCTTGAAAATGGGCGAATGGAGGTTCTAACTCCTAATTTCAAGGGCTAAATTTACCTTTTTTACCCTCTCCCTTAATAAAAGGTGGGCTATTTGAGGTGATTTGTAAAATTGTACTATGATACAAAATATTCGCCCACTAAAAATTTAAAACCCCTTAATTTCGCCAAAGGGTGAACATTCGCCCATAAAATTTTCTATGGTTTGGATCCCCTTCCCTAGGGAACATTTTCATGCAAAATCAACAAAAACAACCACAGTTTGCACTCATTGCACTATCGAGTCATCCTCCTCCATGGTCCCAACTACCTGTGAAAACTTATTCTAATCCATACCTTATTCCTAATCCATACTCTAATTCAAACCCTCGACCTAGCCCTAATCCATACCTACCCCTTATCATAATCCATATCCTAGCCCTTACCCCAATCCATATCCTAGCGCTTATCATAATCCATACCTTAGCCCTAATCCTAATCCTATTGGACACTCTAATTCAAACCATAGATCTAACTGTAGTGCAAACCTTAGTTCAAACCCTAACACAAACCATAGCCCAAACCCTAATCCAAACCAACAGATTGCACATCAATTTAAAACACCTATTCTTCCATTGATTCTCGTATTGAACAAAATGTTACATCTTCCATATTGGGGAAGGGAGTGAATTTGGAAACTTCCCCCATTACCACATAACCTTTACCTCAGGAAGAAGCCTTGATTCAAATACCATTAGAGGAGCAATGATTAAAACTTGTTCTAAAACCGTTGTTGAAACTCAAAATCCTAAAATTTCCCTTAACCATTCTTGTCAATCTGAAAAGAAAATATCTGAGCCTGAACTTGAGGTATTTTTCTTTTGTCTTTCATCAAATCCGTTATGCCTCCCAGAGAGTGATTATCAAGTTGTGGAAGATTTGTAAAAGTTGGAGAATCATAAATATGTGCATCCCATTGAATCCTGGTTTCAAATAGTCATCAACACACCTTATTCCCTCATCATTCAACAACTCTTGATACCATATCAATTAAACAAATTGGTTTCTCATACTCTAGTATGTCTTGAAGTTTATTCTTTAAAACTGAGTGTGAGTATATTTAGCATTATGTTATGCAAATGGCTACATTGAAAGTACTCCTACACTTGAAGGAGATCTTCCTTTCTCTAAATTAGGGTAGGGTAGTATAAAAACTGAAATAAAATTGTTACAATGCCACTCTTAAAATTTCAATTCCCAAGGCACAACTATTGAAATTTTTGTGATTTTCCACTCCTGTGGTAAGACTTATCAGAAGTAATTCACTCTTAATGCCTCATATTTTATAAAGAAACTTTGGTTATAGACCGATGTTATTCATTAGGTCAATTAGGGGGATTTTTATTATTATACCTTCCATTCATAAGTTTAAAAACCTACTTTTGGCCTATTAATTCTAACATACTATAATCCAAGAAACCTTCTCAAGTTTCTCTTTGAAGGTATTGATGAAAAAACTCCTATGGCAGATCACTCCTGTAAAACCCTAATGAGCTCTCATGAGAACCTTGGCATGATCAACTCGAGGAATATTTCAGTCATTATATGCAATTTTTTCCTTAAAAGGAGTCTTTAGGGTAGAAGGACCAATGAGTAAAGATTAATAATTAAAACTTTTCACACCATCCCATGCACTTAAGGAGCAGATTTGCCTCCCCACCTATTAAGTAACCTATTTAAGGCTAATCATAATTAGAGTTTGTTTTAACATAAACAAATTGATTGAGGGATATGAGGTCTCATTACAAACTGACCTACCATGATCATGGGTCCTAACAAGAATGACATTACCACTACTGGTCACCAAGCCAGGGTATTGGATTTAAGCTGAAATGATGGAAGGCAAAAGGTCTCATCACGAGATGGATTGTTCATTCTTGATAGTTCTTGTGAATGGCACTGTCGTTAGCTGGTTACCAAGCTAGGAGAGCAGCCTTCAATTAATTTCTAAACAAATGTTAATTCTTTCAATTAACTATGAATTTATATCTAATAGGTTGGACACAAACATTTAATTGGGTTAAAAGGAATCCTTGTCGAAGCTATAGATGTCTACTAGCAGCAAGGCCATGCATGTGATATTAAATTTAATTTTACACTATGATTTACTTGGCTGTTTTTGTCTTTCCTTGAACTCATTATCATATCTCTCTAAGAATGGATTTAAGATCCTTTCGGTAATGTGCTTCGGAATTCTATATTTCATAAGTATGAAGGTTTTTATAGATGTGGGACCCTTAGTGCACGTGATTCACTTTGCTTGAACAAGAGGAGCTTCAACTATATGTCTGGGCAATGGAAATATGGTCATCCTGGGAAGGTATCATTTTGTCATATTTATTTTCCCTATTTCCATCCATTTTAATGCCTTGGTTTCCAAATAATGTCCCTTCTATTTATAATAATGAGGCTATTGAAAGTGAATACTTGTTGATTTGGATTGCTCTTGAGATACTTTGAGGAAATTTTGATTGTTGGTTATTACATGATAACATTATTCTTGCAGCAACAACATTATTAACATTCCAATGGTAGCCCTGGTATTAGAATTTATTTGGATCAGTCTTAATGAATAAATTTTCCAGTATAGAAATGAACCAACATGCATTATCTTTTAGAACAGTGAAATCTAGCAGGGAACATATTTTTACACATGGTTGTAGGAACATTTATGGTTCAATTTTGTTTTTTTGCAAGGGAACATCATCTTAGCAGTTGATTCACTTGCATGAGGACATGCAAGATGATCGACATGGGGGAATGTCAGGCCCCAGAATTGTTGTATCTAATGCATCTTTTTTCCCATATGATGCCTCGCTTATTCCCTTGTTTTAGAAGTTTATGAACCTTTATCTTGCACTTATACATTATTTTCATGCAATAGTGAAGATTTACATTTGGTTTGCATTTTATACCTTCGTTATATGCATTTCTTAGGATTTATGTTGGTTAATGTTGTTAATGCAGATCCTGCACTCAATAGAGAACTCACACTATATTTCAAGTACATGTGGACTGATTTATCATTTGAACTTTCCACGGAGGCCAATGATAGCTGATAGTATGAGCACATGTTAGAGACTATTTTGGAGCCTATCATACAGTCAAATGTGTTCTTATATTTCACTAACTCATTCCTGCACCGATTTGGGGTTTGACATATTGGCACACTTCCGAGAGGAAAACGAGACTTGATTTATGTTCATAATGATGTTTTCATGCTTCCACGTGCATTATAATGCACCCCGATTGTACGGACTGACTTTTAAAGAATGATTAATAATTCAGCCCAAAATTCGACAGTTTTCAAACTACCAAAGTTTGCCTCGATTTTCGTGCATATGAAGAAGAATCTTATAAATTTGGAAAATAGGTTTTTCTCCCAGTATAGCAAATTAACTAAGACTCATTAGTTTCTCTAAAACCTAGATTTGCAAAAGTAGCCAAAAAGTCAACTTCAGACACGATTTTCGAGGCAATGGAGATGAATCATAAAATTAGGAGAGAGGTTTTTGTTTAAAACATGACAAACTAGGTTTCCTCCAACTGAATTTTCAAAATTTGCATCGGTCTAAGAGATACACAAGGATCTTTGAGGCAGTTTTATAAAAAATGATATTTTTTCTAGAATTCCAGAATATGCCTAGATTTGTAAGTCTCCTCAGATTTGTGTTTCTTCAATTGTATCATGGTTGACTATATATCCCTTTCATGGCACATTGTTGTGATTCAATATTCATATTGTTTGCAAAGGATTCGCTTGTCTAAAGTCAAATTTGTAATGTAAAATAATTATAAAAACATAGTTTTGGCTCCAAGCCTAGGTAGCAAACCAATCTTGATATTTCACACTTCTAAGCTGAGTGTTGGGGGTCTTCCCCTTCCTTAGATCATTTTGGAATTGGAATATAGAGCTTTAAATGTATAAGGACTGATATTTCCATTAATAACAAGCATCAATGCTGGGTTTATGCATCTATTTTGTCTATTTCCTGTAATGTTAATATTACTCACATAGACTAAGCGTTTTCCTTAAACGGAAACAAGCTGGTTGGCTATGACCCAACCAACCCAGCTCATTCTTCCATTACTATTATATTGCATATTAAGTACGGGGAGTGATTGGTGTGAAGGTTGCTTATGAATGATATGTGCTAATGATTGACAGAGCTCTTGCGTGATTCCTTTTCCTTGCCGAAGTGTTCTTAGATCTGAGGGTTTGTGTGTGTGTTAAGTTTGTTTTCTTTATTTTCATCAAAGCATTTCTTTGTGTTATTTGTTTAAAGCACAACAATTATTTCTTTGGTCTAAGAAGTTTTCCTCTTGAATCGATTTTAGTTAATGATTAAGGGTTTGCAGGGTTTGATCATTTAATTTTTGTTTAAATATCTATTTCTTTACAAAAAGCATACTTTAGTCAAAGAATTTATATTGGAACTGTGTAGTGGTGTTAATCCTCCTATGTAAATCATTAAGTTCAAATTGTATTCCTTGCTTTGATAAATATCTATAAACTAAAGTTTAAGTACAGGAATTGTTTGCTATCACTTTTCTGATTCAGGACTGTAACATAAATCTTTCATTTAATGATCAGATTCATTTATACATAGGATATATTCAACACAGTGATAAATGTTCAGAGGGTATATGTGTAAAGAATATTTTAAGTGGTGATATTTTATTCAAACACAAGAGTTTACAGTTTGCACTAAGATTAATGAAAATTCCCTTGACTTTCGCAATTAATATTCTTGAATTGTAATTTGTATTTGATTTGGGATTTCTTTTGTTATTGCATGATTTGAATTTTTCTTTTCTACACTTGGCAATTTCATGCTTGACAACACAACGTTTTTATTTGTAGATTAAGGGATGAAATATTGTGGAGTGTAAATCTATTCTAGTATAGGAACAGAGTCATACCAGTACAGGAAGGGAGTGGTTCCAGTGATGGAACAGACTTGTTCTGAGTACGAGAATAGGATCACTCTAGTACAGGAACAGGGTCATTCTGCTATAGGAAACAAAATTGATATAACACAGAAAATAAACGTACTATTTTTCCCAGAGCAAGACTAGAATATTTCCAGTATAGGAACAAAATTGTAATATTAGTTTGCTTGATAAATTAATGAGTAAAGTAGCCAATACCCAAATTGATCAATGTGCTTCTATTTTACAAATTGAGTTGGGAGTTTATGCATTGGATTTCATATTGATTTAATAGGATGGTTTTCTCTTTAAATTTTTAAAAGGTTGGGCTTGTTTTCAATAATCAATAGTTAAGGTTTTATTTTCTGTCAGTAGGGTTTGCATAAAATTGTTGATGGATTGCAAGATTTATTTATTTTCCTCAAGTTTTATTTGAAGTGTATGATTCAATTTAATTTTTTGGGATTGATGCACAATTTAGACTAGAATTTTATTTGCCAGTTTCTAGGGGCTTTCTAGCATTTCCAATGTTGTGCCTTGAAGTTCATGAACTCCTAGATTGACAATTAAATGTTCGTCCATTAATATTCCCTATACTACACTCATAATTTTGGCATCATTTTCTAGGAGGCACTTAGGGGATTGACCTTGGAACCTATTGTAGTTTCGTTTTCTTTTCACCTACTTTCTCTTGCAAGTTTTTGTTCTTTGAATTTATTTATTTCCTATGTATCTTGGTTATTTGAAGGTTTTTCATTTCTCGGGTGCTATAAGGACCCCCCTTATATATATACATTACCCCTGTGCTAATGGAATATATCAGTTGGCTTGTTGAGAACAGGAAAATGGTATTTTGAGGAATATTCCAATTAGGAGTTTTGATGTTGCTGCAAAGATATACAAATAATCCAATGATGAACTCATAAGTGAAAAACTTAGTATTTTTCTTGAACATGAAGATAATGATATTAAATGTTTGATTTCAAAATTGGATGATTTGTAGGAAGAAGAAAAGAAGGATGAAGAACCACTACTGATCTTTTGCACCAACTGTAGAAAGAAACACTTCCTTGGAAAGTGTCCACTTAGTAGCCTGAAAGTTTGCAAAATTTGTGAAGAGGCTCATGCAACATAACATTGTCCATCACTACTAGGATTACTAAAGTTACTCAGGAAATCAATTAAGGAATTGAATCAACCACCAAGTATAACTCAAAACCTATCACTATTTAATACTTGGACTAATGATTATTATCCTGAGCAAGTCCCTCAACAGATTTATAATCCCACAATTCCATGGAAAAATTTTGATCCTCCTCCAACTGAATACCTTAATTTGTTGCCATAGTGGCTCTCTCCCTAGACCTCATCCTCTAATGACATATCCCCATTGCCTCAGGAATAGTTTGGAGCCCCTTTCCTAGGGAACTTTTTCATGAAAAATCAACAACAACAACCACAATTTTCACTCAATGCACTACCAAGTCATCCTCCTCCATGGTCCCTATTGTAACATGCTTTATTTTTGATAAGTTAGTTTTGTTTTACAAAAGAAGGTATTTTAAAAAATAAAGAAAAAATGAATATTCGAAAAAATAGAAATAAAAAAATGAAAAAAAACCCATCAAAATAAAATCAAAAGATTTACATAAGTGTGCTTGTTTAAATGCCACTTAATGAATATATTTCATTTTGTAATAATAAAGGTTTCTATGCAATTTGTTTTTATGCCATAACCTTTTCTTCTTATCTGAATCAAAGTGTTTAATCTTGATCAAATCATTTTAAATTTTTGTACTAGATTAGAGAATAAATTCAACCAAATAGTTTAATCTTGGTTGAAAATCATAAATTAGGATAGATTAGGATAAATAAAAGGCCTAATATGCTTGAATTTTGGCCTAACTAATGATTATATTAGGTTAAGAATAGTTGATTAATGTATTAAGGGCAGCTAGTTTAAATGGGCCCATGATTAGATTAATTTTTATTTTATCGTTAATTACCTCGGTTAAGTGGTGATTAACTATTCTAATTAAACATGTGTTAATGCTTTATGATCAAGTTCATATATGACAAAAATATTTTATCGGTAAGTGCTAAAGTTCGATTGCAAATCAACAGCGGGGAAGCGCTTCACACCCTTCCCCCCTCGCTATGAAATGAGATAACAACGAGGGGGGGTGCGAAAATTGGTTTCATTCACCCGTGCCCCCCACCTACTCATCAAACTCATCAGACTCCAATTTCTCAAACTAAGCTTGACAAAATGCATAGGGAAGGATCACCATCATCAACAATCGAAGAAAAGGAATTCATCCATTATCAGAAGAAACCAAGGATTGACTCAAAGGGTACTATTACTACTCTAACTCAAGGTCAAAAGGAGCCTATTGTCATGAATTTGGATGATTCACATGTATCTATAGGCACTGAGGAGCCTGCAATTACTACTCCTTCTTCCTCTTCTACTTCACAAAATTTGCTAGAAATTACTTAATCTACTGGACCAAGTGAAACAGAGGAGTCAAATGCTTTCACTAACTTTCTTGAGATGAAGCAAAATAATGAACCTTTAAAAGCTAATGTCTATGCATAGTTCTGGAAGCGGACTTCCACTTCACAACACAAGTTACTGATGGAATTTGAAAACGAGAAGGGAAGAATGTAGATGGCCTTTCTGTAGGCTTAGGTACCTTTTCCCAAAGGTTCTTCTGATTATAAGAAAACTATATTCTCATTTGGTGCCAATCAGATTCATCCAATTGGAAAAATGGACATGCATAGGCAGTCTGGTGAGATCATGTTCTCAACCATGACCAATACTGCTATGGCATTGTCAAAGATTAAAATTTCTCTGTCCAATGTGCAATTTTAATTAAAGATTGAGAAAATGTCATCTCTAGCTAAGGAAAATAGGGTTAAGTCATTGGAATACTTAGTGATTAAAATAGGATATGACCCTACTAATGTAAAAGCAGCGGAAGATATAATCAGAAGGACGAACACATATATTGCATCATTGAGAAAAAAGTTGAAATTGCCTTCTACAGAGGACCCCCACACTAAGGAAATAGTAGATACTGAACAAGATAAGGAATAAATGATCAAACTGATAATTGAGCAAAATGTATAGATTAGAACCATGGATGAACAGATTGAGAAGTTGCTTAAAGAAAAAGAGCAATTTACTTAATTATCTATAGCCCCCATCACAACTATTCCTATTACATCTTCATTAGCCACAGGGGAATCCACATCGACAACAAAGAATTTGAACAAAATTTCACAGGAACTCATTCTTCAAAAGTAAGAGAATGAAAGGCTCCATAAGAAATTCCAAAATTTGGAAGCGCAAAAAATAAATAATGACAATTTGTATGTTGAAGAAATGTAGAAAACACACAGGTTGAATAGAAGGATTGAAGAGTTGCAGAGTTAGTCACTGATGGCACAGATCTTGGCCCAAGCCAAGGAAATAATTTGGGCAGACATTAGTCAAGCCATAACTGAAATAGTCCATCCATTCATATTGTTTTCGAGCAGGAGGAACTCATAAACAAATGTCATGCAGCCATTGATGAAGTGAAGCGGTTTCTTAAAGACAAAACAAGTGAGGCCGCTGACATGATCAAAGTTCTTAATTCAAAGAGCAGAGCTGAGTTGGAGAAAATAAAAATTATGGACAGAACATAAACTATTTTAGAGATCAAGAAGGTTCTACAAATGAAAAACTTCATGACACAACTAGAAACTAAATGTCAATCATTAAGGACCTTTGTTCAAAGGTTTCACATTAAGTTTAATTTACTTAATAAGAGAGGATTTCTAGGATTAATAACTCCAAATGATAGGCTTATCAGTTTGGAGGAATACTACCAGAAACTTTACAGCATAGCAACTGAGGGATCAATTTTTATAGGCATAAAAGGGCACATTACAAGGAAGCAAGAATTGGAAGAATTAGATTTTGGTTTGACCATTAAGCATGAAATAAAACATATTTTTATAAATAAGCCCACTTTTGAGAAATACACAGAAATGGATGAAGTTTACAGGAACTTGGTAAATCTTGCCATACCAAGTGAACAAATATGGGATCACTTCTGCGAAGTAATTGAGTAACTGTCATCTTCAACTGACAGACAACTGGGCAACACTTTTTGGGGACCATTCATCAACAGATTCCTACTTAATAGTGCCACCACTTAGTAGTTTTCAAATGCCTATTATTTTGTACTATTTTGTAAAATTTTGTAAGAAATATCTCTAGAAGATATTTAATTTTGTATAAATAAATCCTCATCTGAGTTATTATGGGTTGAACCCTCATATGGATTTTGGAGTCGAATTGTAATTAAGCTAAAGATTTGCTGCATTAATAAAGGATTTTGAATTTGCTTTTTACAGCTTGTTTTGCCTGTAAGTCTTTCCTTGTGACATCTCATTATGTTTTCTTCATATATTTAATTCTTTATGCAAATACCTGGGTAAGATCAAACTGAGTTTTAGTCAGTCTTAAATCCCCTGTGGAGTTATAAATATTAATAAGGGATATGAAGCTATATGTTATTGTAAACTCCCCTTTATCTATGAATTGCCACACCCTTTGCATTCATTTAAATATATCTTGTTGTATAAGTAAACATTGGTTACTTATATTCATTCTTATGGCCAATTAAATATTATGTCTAAATATTTAATAAGCTATACTTCAACAAATTCTAATAATCATCTACTTTAAATCAAATTGCTACTTTGGATAAATAAATAGCCCTTTTAATTAGTTTTGCAAGTAAATAGGTAAAAGCACCTATTTTCAAATCATTCATAACTAAGGTCATCCAAAAAATTTAAAAAAACAACCAAAATATTTTAGATGCTCTGGCATGACTAATTGACCTAGAGTCAACTCAGAGGACAACATCGGGTTGGCACCGTTGTCGGGGAGAGAAATTGATTATTTTCCCTGGGACAACGATTAAGAAGCGGTTTCTTTAAGGTGAATAAAGAAACTATAGGTTAAAATCCTTCACCTGGAGACTTCGCTTGACCAAGCTGGCTCCTTCAAAACATACCAGGTCTAAGTCTGATTCCCAAATAGTTTCCCCGCTATCTGATCCAGAAAAATTGGTTAGAGAAACCTCAATTAGAAGGAGATTAGAAGCTTCTACTTCCTCTTATGTACCATTACAACCTAAAGAAATTTCAACATCTAATCCCTTTAGGACTATTCCATCCCAATTAGATTTTTTTGATCTAACACCTAAGGTTCTAGACCTTTTAAACAAAGGAGTTGATCTCCAGTTAGCTCTCTTAGTCTAATCCTTGGAATCATATAAGCTTCCTGAAATATTTTCAAATTCTCCTTGGTCAGAAGAGGAGATGGATGCATATTTACCAGAGCTAAAACCAATTGATTTATCTTCCCCCACCCATTATACATTTCCATCCACTTTTGTACAATCTGGGGAAAATTTTTATGTATATTCAAACCCCCTTTTTGAAAAAAAATAACAAGTTGAAACAGAAGTTCAGAAGTTAGTTATTAAAACTCCTTTTAAAACTTTTAGGGATCCTCCACTTTCCCATCCTCCTCCTACTATTACACCTCCATATTCACCCATTGCTTCACCATATTCATCTTCATCTTCCACTACATCTTCTCCAACCACTTCTATTCATTTATCTTCTTCTTCATATTTAGATATGGCCTTTCAACCTATATTTTAGGCTAGATATGTTTCCCTTAATCTTCCCAACCAGCTCAACAATTTTCCTGATGGATATTTGAAACATTTGCCCAGGTTTAATGGGGAAATTGGTTTGTCTACATAAGATCATCTAGCTACCTTTTTAGATTTTGCAGATAATATGCATATAGAGCATGAGGATGTATATATGCGATTGTTTGTACAATCATTAGAAGGTAATGTTATAATTTGGTTTAGGCAATTAGCAGTTGATTCAATTCCTTCTTGGAATGAATTAATCACCATTTTCAAAAACCAATGGGGTGTCAAGAAATATCTGGTCTATTATCTAACCGAGTTTGAAGAATTAAAAAGAAACCCCGGTGAACTAGTAGCAGACTTTATAAAAAGATTCAATAAGATTTACCATAAGATGCCTCCTGATTGCAAACCTCTAATCATAGTAGCCAAAGTTAGATTTTCTAAATCCTTTGATGATGACTTTGCACTCATGCTTAGAGAAATAACATCTCTTACTTTACAAGATATGCAGATTAACGTTATAGAGGTTGAAGCCAATAGATCAGCATCTTCTAAACTAAATGCTAAAGATGAAAAGGTTGAAAGAAAGATGAAGGCTAAGGAGGAAGGTTCTTCCTCCAAGACCAAAAATGATGATCAAAAATTTGATGAAATCACATCTCTACTTAGGAACCTTTCTAATAGGATTTCTAAGATAGAAACCCAACCAAGAACTATACAACAAACTACGACTAGACCACATGTCAGTTTAGAAGAGATCCTCAAACTCAGATTTTGCAGAGACCTAATATTGATCAACAAATTCAACCCCATTTATTAATTGATGATCAACCACCAGATGATAATAAACCTTTCATTTCTGAAGAAATTAATCATGTAGATTATTTGTCTTCACCAAATGCTATTATTTCTCTCCCTTCAAATCAATCTTCTTTAGATCATGAAAATTCTCAAATTTATAAATATCAGGGTTTTTCAGAGTTCCTGATTGGAGAGTTAAATAGGAGATATGATTTGAGACTGAGAGCAAGGCCTGGTAGGCCTCCAAAAAATATCATAACAAATGAACCTCACATTAAAACTCCTGAAACTTAGGCAGCCATCCTTTAACCATTGAACCAAACAGTTGAGACAAGCCGAATTGATAAAATTGTCTTAACAACCTTTAATTTTGAAAAGGAGTATGAAAGAGTCAAAATACCAATTTCCCTAACTGAACTTTCAAAAAACCCTGGCTACAAAAAACAAGTCTCTATGTGGATTCAATCATCCAGTATAAATGTTGAAGGGGACGTGATTAGTTTGCAGGATGAGAAACCTTCAATAGTCTTTGGCCCTAACTCTGGTATGATAGATGAGAATGTCCCACCATTCTATGTGACTCCTAAGATTCATGATTTTCAGTTATACAATTGTATGTTAGATTTTGGGGCTTCCCATAATCTAATGCCTAAAGTGATCATGGACCAGTTAAATTTCGAAGTCACAAGAACCTATCACGATCTTTATTCCTTTGATTCCAAGAAAGTTCCCTGTCTTGGATTGATAAAGGATCTAGTGGTCAGATTAGCTCAGATTCCTATCAAAAGTGTTGTGCTAGGCATAATAGTCACAAACATTCCTCCTAAATTTGGCTTGTTGTTGTCAAGATCCTGTTGTGCAAAGCTAGGAGGAAGTTACAAATGGACATGTCATATGCAACTATCCCTGTCTTTGGAGGTGAACATCTTAGATTGTATAGAGGTTCTATTTATGCATATTGTTTGTAAATATGAGCAAGTAAGGAATCATCCCATATATGCAGTGGACCAAGATTTCGGATGTTTTGAGTTATCACCGGATAGTTCACAGAATACTCAGTTAACCATAGAAAACATTGTTGACAAGCCTAAAACCATTAAGACTGATATCTAGAAATTATACTTTGATTGTTCAAGCTCAAAGGATGGAGCAGGAGCTAGAATTGTCTTAATTTCTCTAAATAAAGAGAATATGACTCAATCATACAATCTTGAATTTGATGTAACTAATAATGTAGCTAAGTACGAGGCTTTTTTCCTAGGCCTAGAATTAGCTAGAAGTATAAAGGTGCAAAAGTTAAGTGTATTTTCTGATTCTGAACTTATTGTTAAACAAGTTAGAAGTCAATGCCAAACGAAGCACCCTAGACTCAAGTATTATAGGAATGAAATCTTGGATTCAATTGAAAATTTCTTTTTAGCACTTAATATTTATGCTATTCCTAGAGACCAAAATATACATGCAAACTCCCTCGCAGTTTTTGCCAGTTCCTTTAAAGTTCTCGATCAGATGCTTGTCTAGTACCAGTTTCAAGTCAAGTATAGAACTTCTATTCCTGAATGCATTAAGCACTAGAAAAAATTTATGACAATGAACAACTTAAATACTTTATTCAAGTCATTGATGAATTTTCAAACTTACAAGTTGTGGAAGAACAACTTGACCATCTTGAAGCAAACAATGAAAATCCAATACCACAATTAGAAACAAAGATTGTTGATCATAGTATTATACAACTATCTAGCAATTTTATTCCAAAGGGATTAATCCCTCTTGAGAAGCTTTTTTATCATAACGATGTTCCTAGAAATCCACTCTAAATTCACCTGAAGAAGACATTGCAATCTATAACATTGGAAGTTTTGAATATGTTAGAGAGATTAAAACCTCTGCATCACTATCCACAAAAGCTAAGAACAAAAATTTAGCTCTCCTTAAGGCCTACAATGATGTTTTTTCCTGGTCATATAATGAATTGAAAACATATGACACATCTCTTATTGAACATAAAATTCCCTTAAAACCAGAAGCAAAACCTTTCAAACAGAAGTTGAGAATAATTAATCTTGTTCTACTTCCTATTATTGGAAAAGAACTTAAGAAGCTACTTGATGGAAAAATAATTGTTCCATTAAGATATTCAGACTGGGTGGCTAATTTAGTTCATGTTAGAAAAAAGAACGGTGAAATTAGATTGTGTGTAGATTTTAGAAATTTGAACAAATCATCTCTGAAGGATAATTATCCATTGCCTAAGATGGATCAATTACTTCGGAAAGTTTCTAGAGATGATGCGATTTCCATGTTAGATGGTTTTTCTGCGTATAATCAAATAATGGTTAGTCCAAAAGATAGAGAAAAGATTTCTTTTACTACTCCTTGGGGCACATTTATATATGCCTTGATGCCATTCGATCTAACTAATGTTGGAGCAACATTTTAACGAGCTATGGATCTGGAATTTGTAGGTAGGACCAATAATTTTGTTGTTATTTATTTAGATGATTTGACTGTGTTTTCCAATTCTGATCATAAGAATTTGAAACATTTGAGAAATTTTTTTGGAAGGTGTAGAAATTTTGGAATTTCACTCAACCCCAAGAAGTCATTGTTTGCACTTCAAGAAGGTAAACTACTTGGTCACATCATCTCTAAAGAAGGGGTAGTCATTGACCCCAAGAGAATCTCAGCCATACAAGCACTCAAATTACTAAGGAACAAAAAGGATATACAAGCCTTCCTTGGTAAAAATTATTTTTTTAAGAAGGTTTATCGCTAACTATGCTGAAATTGTTAAGGATAAAATAGACATGCTAAGGAAAATCATGAAGTCAAGTGGATTGTTCCAACCAGATATGCATTTGATCAAATCAAAAGGGCTATTATAGAAGCCCCCATTTTAGCTAGTCCAGACTACCCTGAGCCTTTTAGTGTATTTTCTTTTGCTTCTCAGACCACCCTACCAGTCATTCTTCTGCAAAAGAATAAATATGGAGATGACCAACCCATTGCCTTATTTAGCAAGGTTATGCGAGATGTAGAGCTTAAGTATGATATTATTGAAAAGAAATCATATTCTTTAGTCCAAGCTATAAAATCCTTTAGAGTTTACCTCCACCACTCTTCTATCATTGCTTATGTACCCAATAGTGTTGTCAAAATTGTTCTAACTCAGTTAAACAATGATGGAAGGAGAGGAAGATGGATAACTAAAATCTTAGAGTATGATCTTATCATCAAGACTACCGAACTGGTAAAAGGTAAAGGCCTATCCAAGCTCTTAGCTGAATCTAATTGCAAGATATTGGGAATAAACTCTATTTTTGAAATCCCAAATCAGAAGAATCCATAAGAACCTTCTGACAGCCCAACATAAAATAATCCACAAGAACCTTCTGACAGCCCAACACAGGAGAATTCACAAGAACCTTCTCACATCCCAACATAGGAGAATCCACAAAAACCTTCTGCATCAAATCAATTAATTCCTATTTACATTGATGAGAAACTTTTATTATCAAATTGGTACTATGATATTGTGAACATTCATAGAGATTTTGAATGTCCAACTGAATTCACTAAGAACCAGTGTAAAACACTAAAATTGAAGGTTGTAAAGAATTGTATTGTGAATGCAAATTTATATTGGAATGATTCTCTTAATATCCTTTTACTTTGCCTAAAAGAAAATGAAACTGAAGGGATCATTGACCAATTCCATGCAGGAATATGTGGAGGACACTATGCTTGGAGAGCAACAACTTATAAAATTTTAAGAGGGGGGTTCTATTGGCCTCTTTTGTTTGCTCAAGTGGGAGCCAAAGTTAGGAGTTGTATTCAGTGTCAAATGTTTGCAGGAAAACTGAGATTAGCAGTGCTTCCAATGGTTCCAGTGTTGGTTGAAGAACCTTTTCTTCAATGGGGATTGGATTTCATTGGTGAAATTCATCCTCCATCGAGCAGTCAGCATAGATGGATATTGACTGCCACAAATTACTTTACCAAATGGGTAGAGGCCATCCTAGTAATAAATGCAACAAATATAGTTGTCATTAAATTTGTCGAAGAAAACATATTGTCTAGATTTGGATGCCCAATGTAGATAGTGACAGACAATGCAGCAATATTCAACAGTGTCAAGATGATCGAAATCTGTCAAAAATATCAAATATTGTTGCATCATTCTAATCCATATTATCCACAGGGAAATGGAAAGGCAGAGTCCCTAAACAAAAGTTTGGTTAAGGTTATAAAGGAGGTGTTGCGGGATCACAAAAGGAGTCGGGAAATCCATCTCAACTATGCATTTTGGGCCAACAGGATTTCACCCAAAAGATCAACAAGTAAATCTCCTTTTTAGCTCATTTATGGAAAGGAAGCAATCTTTCCCGCACATTTAGCTTTTCCTATCATGAAGTTCTTGCAAGAATCCAATGAGGAACTAGATGATTTACTAGAAGGATAAATCATATTATAGAACTAAATGAAGTCATGGATGAAGTTCATTATAAGCTTAAGAAATATCAAAACAAGATGAAAATCTGTTTGATAGAAAGGCTAGGGAAAGAGATTTCAAAGAAGGTGATTTGGTACTAAGGTGGGATTCTAGAAGAGAAGACAAAGGGAAACATGGCAGGTTTGACAACCTTTGTTTGGGACCATTAGTATTGCTCAAGTCAAGGAAACCAACTCTTTCATTTTACAGAATTTGTAAGGACAATATTCCTCATTACATGTCAATGGGAGATACTTGAAACATTATATTCAGTATTGAGAGGTTTTCATTCCATCATCATTGTATTTTAACAAAGTGTTTTATTTTACATGCAGTCTATATTTGTTTCAACAGAAGACCCCATTAGCCCAAGGAGAAGGCACATGGATCGGCAAGTTCTCCACATCCTGCAGGAGGAAGCAATCTCCAGTTGGAGTCAATGTTGTAACATGCTTTATTTTTTATAGGTTAGTTTTATTTTACAAAAGAGGGTATTTTAAAAAATAAAGAAAAAATGAATATTTGAAAAATTAGAAAATCAAAAAATGAAATAAAACCCCATCAAAAGAAAATCAAAATATTTGCATAAGTGTGCTTGCTACTTAATGAATAAATTTAATTTTGTAATAATAAAGGTTTGTGTGTAGTTTCTTTTTATGCCATAGCCTTTTCTTCTAATCTGAATCAAATTGTTTAATCTTGATCAGATCATTTTAAATTTTTGTATTAGATTAGAGAATACATTCAACCAAATAGTTTAATCTTGGTTGAAAAATCAGAAATTAGGATAGATTAGGATAAATAAAAGGCCTAATATGCTTAAATTTTGGCCTAAGTAATGATTACATTAGGTTAAGAACAGTTTATTAATGTAAGGGCAACTAGTCTAAATGCACCACTGATTAGATTAATTTTTATTTTATTGTTAATTACCTCGGTTAAGCAGTGATTAACTATTGTAATTAAACATGTTTTAATGCTTTCTGATCAAATTCATATACGACAAAAATATTTTGTCGAAAAGTGCTAAAGTTCGATTGCAAATCAATGGTTGTTGTTCTTCTCGCCCAAATCAACGAACGGCGGGAAAGCGCCTTTTGCATCCTCCCCCCCGCTAACGAAATGAGATAATAGCGAGGGGTGGGGGGTGCAAAAATTGGTTTCATTCACCAGGGCCCCCACCTATCGTGTCACCCTCTCAAACGGTTTGCTACCCCCCTGCTCTAAAATGCTTACCACTACCCCCCCCCCCACCCCCGAAATCTGCTATTCTCACTCTTGCGTCTTCTTATACCACCTCAATGTCCAATCCTTCCATGCCACCTTCTTCCAATCCTTCCATACCATGTGCCCTCCACCTATTTTCATAGTTGTTCCCATTAACCACTCCTGCTATCTGTTATCAAATAAATCCTTTATCTATTGCCGAATAAATGCTTTCCCGTTGCACAATAAATGCTTATTTGTTGCTACAATCATTTCCTGTTAAGTTATTAATTTTCTGATTAAGCCGTTATTAATGGCTTCTACTATAACGATAGCTTAAGTTTCCCTATAAATACTCATCGTCCCCATTACAACTACTTTTCTTATTGTTCCATTGCTTCTAATTTTTTGAGTTTCCTGCAAATTCGCTATTGAACCAACTTTGTAACCTCAATCAATTATCATCTATCTCTGTAGTTTTCTATCATATTACCATTTTTGTCTAATATTATGGCTCTTAAGAAGAAGGAAAAATATTCCGTTGGTTCTTCCTCAGCATAGGAAAACCCGCAAACTCCCGATCCTCTTGACCTAGACCATATCCCATTAGCCAATCAATACTTCAAAATCACAGATACTGAGTGTGAATTTGACATGTTGGAATTGCACAATTGGCTCAAACAAAGATACATTGATTCAGAGGATGAAATAAACATCTAGGAATCAAACCTTCCTCTGTACATGTTTCCCCAAGCTCATTCTTTCCCTGATTTGGTTATCTGGTGTCAATCTAAGTATAATCCCTTGAAAAGAATAGTAGTGGCTCAGAATGGTGATATTCTAATAACCATCACTATAGAGGTCATAAACAAAATGATTTTGATGCCTGAGAGTGATTCCCTCATCTTTTTCTCCCATGCAGCTTTGATTGACGTATATCATAAACTTACATTCCCTCAGAGAGCTCATATACTTGAGATTTTTCTCCCTAAAGATGCTGAGCTTCCCAAGAAAAATCCTTCTTACTCTGCATCCATATTTCCATAGAAAGCCAAGAAAGTTATTTCCCTCATTTCCTTCTTGTTAGGCTACCCATCAAATCAATGGGTAGATGAGGCTATATTAGCTTATTTGTATATCTTTTCAAAAGAAAAGAAGCCTACCTTCATGTATAACTACAGTCGATTTTTGGTTGATGTTATGCATGAGCAGCTTATGAATATCACAACTGAAGGAGTATTCAAATACTCTTCTGTCTTATTTCACATGTTTATTTTTCAATAGGGAGACAAATTGCCCATTATTTTGCACAAGAAAGATGAGAAGCAAGAAGATCAATCAATTATTCATTTAACCTCGTTGATCGAAAAGAACTCAACTGAGTTCAAATTTGTAGATTTCATAGACTGTTCATTCACTGAATAGCACAACTTTTCAGCAGTCAAAGTGAACCAAGAATCGGTCTTGAAATCAAGAGGATCTTGCACCTTAGTGATCAAGTTAGAATAGGAGATTGGTATCTTTACCAGAACTACACAGAGATCAAAGTATATGGGCATGAGTTGGATCCATATAAGTTGCCAAAGTATGTTCCAATGATAATTTTCGCTTTGGAATATATCAGGCAAATGATGAATATGGATGGTCTACATTTCATCTCAAGAAAGAGAAAATCACAGTTTAAGATTAAAGCACAAGTTGGGTCATTCATTTGCAACACCAGATCAACTGGCTCAGAGGCAGATGCCATACTAAAACAGATGGGTTTTCACCCAGCTTCACTTGGTCTACCATCCATTCAGCATTATTTCATATTTAAGGGTGGAGCTTAGGACTACTCCTTATAATCACACACCTAGGCCTGAGATTAAGAAATTTAAAAATCAGGAAAAGTAGGAAGAGAATATTCTTCAAGAAGTAGAGGAATAAGTAGACTTGCCTCCTTCTACTCATTAGACTCCAGTTTCTCAAACTAAGCTTGACAAAAGGTATAGGGAAGGATCATCGTCATCGACAATCGGAGAAAATGAATTCATCCATTATCAGAAGAAACCAAGGATTGAATCAAAGGGTACTACTACTACTCTAACTCAAGGTCAAAAGAAGCCTATTGCCATCAATCTAGATGATTCACATGTATCTATAGGCATCGAGGAGCCTGTAATTACTACTCCTTCTTCCTCTTATACTTCACAAAATTTGATAGAAATTACTTAATCTGTTGGACCAAGTGAAACAGAGGAGTCAAATGCTTTCACTAACTTTCTTGAGATAAAGCAGAATAATGAAGCTTTAAAAGCTAATGTCTATGCACAGTTCTGGAAGCAGACTTCCACTTCACAACACAGGTTACTGACGACATTTAATAGCGAGAAGGGAAGAATACAGATGGCCTTTCTGTGGGCTCAAGTACCTTTTCCCAAAGATTCTTCTGATTATAAGAAAACTATATTCTCATTTGATGCATAGGCAGTTGACCAAATGGACATGCATAGGCAGTCTGGTGAGATGTTGTTCTCAACCATTACCAATACTGCTATGGCAGTGTCTAAGCTTAAAATTTCTTTGTCCAATCTGCAGTCTCAATTAAAGATTGTGAAAATATCATGTCTGGCTAAGGACAATAGGGTTAAGTCATTGGAAGAATTAATGGTTAAAATAGGATATGACCCTATTGATGTAAAAGTAGCAAAAGATATAATCAGAAGGAAGAACACAGATATTGCAACATTGAGAAAATAGTTTAAACTTCCTTCTACAGAGGACCCCCAGACTAAGGAAATAGCCAAGACCAAACAACATAAGGAAGAAATTCTCAAATTGATAATTGTGCAAAATGTACAAATTAGAACCATGGACGAACAGATTGAGAAGTTGTTTAAAGAAAAAGAGCAATTTACTCAACTATCTATAGCCCCTATCACAGCTATTCTTATTACATATTCATCATCCAAACTTTCACAGGAACTCATTCATCAAAAGAAAGAGAATGAAAGGCTCCATAAGAAATTCCAGAATTTGGAAGCGCAGAAAATAAAGAATGACAGTTTCTATGTTGAGGAAATGCAGAAAACATAATGTTGAGTCCCAATTTTTCTCATTTTTTATAATATTTCTGAGGCCTTAACCCCCTTATTTTGAACCCTTCTTATCCTTAAAAACCCTCATTTACTACATTTTGTGTGTTTTGACCAAGAGGGTGCTATGAACTTGAAAGAATGCAAATTATTTTAAATTGTATCATTTTACTGTAATTCCTAAGTATTTTTGAAGTTAAAATGTTATCTAATCGAATCACCTACAATGTCAAAGAAGTTGACCACATCTTGTGCATATCATCAATTTTCTGAAGTGGTTCCAAGATTCCTACAACTACTCTGTGATTTCCTGTAGTCGTCGATTTCCTGTAGATGCGAAGATTTCCTGCAGTCACCGATTTCTTGTAACCATCCCGATTTCCTACAATTGCTCTACAATTTCCTGCAAGTTCATTGATTTCCTGTAGACGCAGAGATTTCCTGTAAGCACCCCGATTTCCTATAGCAGTATCCATGGTTGAGCATGTTCCGGTCAAGCTCGAGTAGAATGAAGACATGGGTTTTATTGAGAAACACACTAATATGGATGTTT
Organism: Pinus taeda; assembly: GCA_000404065.3. Lineage (NCBI taxonomy): Eukaryota > Viridiplantae > Streptophyta > Pinopsida > Pinales > Pinaceae > Pinus > Pinus taeda. The sequence goes on along the minus strand of APFE030122746.1, from coordinate 123,752 downwards.
TCATATTGGTCACCTTAGAATTGCCATTGAAACTGCCTAGATCTTCATTCGTTTTTCAGATGGTCGTATTAAGAGGCAGTTCTTGTAACTTCATGAAATCTGTTTGATCCATGCTTTCAGTCATGGATTGACCTCATCATGCTTATTTATGCTATCTTTATCAGTTATTATTAATCAACAGTTGTAGGGTGTTAGATTATCTAACTTGAGGCAATTTATGCCCATGTATTTGTATAAAAGAACTTTATGTTTATTTGGATGAGGAGGAGAGGATCTGAAGAGAAGAAGGACAAATTGAATATATCATACCTATATGACTTTATATTTTCTATATTAATATAATACTTGATGTTCTGTTGAATTTCATTGAGTAACTCCTTTCGTAGTTGAAGGGGTTGTGAGTAAGGGAGGGCCCCATTTACTCACAACCCCTGTAGCTGCAAATTTATTTTATTTCCATTTATTTTGGTCATTCATTACTAGAATTAGTACACATTTGCAGTTCTCTTTTCTAATTTGTAACAAATTGTGAATGATGGTTAAATGTGAGCTCATTTGATGAATGATTCTGAATTGTTGAATATGCTTTCATTTATGTTATGCAAAGTGTGAATTGATTTAACTGTTGTGTTTGGGTTTGTATCTTTTCTGTATCTACATTAGCAATTCTAGATGCTATAGAGAGATGAGTTATCTACTCCATAGCCATTGCTACTAAGTGATGATGAAGAAAAGAGTTCTTGAAGGAATTGAGTTAAATGATGTTGTTTGGGTTTATATCATTTTTGGATATGCATCAGCAATTCTAGGTGTTGTAGAGAGATGAATTACCAACTCCATAACCTTTGTTGCTAAGTGTTGATAAAGAAAAGAGTTCTTGAAGCTCTGTGTGTGTGATTTTACTTAGAAAAACATTTATGGTATTAGCCTACATATATTTTGCACATCATCTCGCAAGCTTACCTACCCCTAGTTGATAATTTATGTCTGTCAAATTATAAGTCTATAATTTTCCCAACACACAGGTTGAACAAAAGGATTGAAGAATTGTAGAGTCAATCACTGATGGCACAAACATTGGCCCAAGCCAAGGAAATCATTTGGGAAGACATTAGTCAAGCCATAACTGAAAGGGCCATACATTAATATCGTTTTCGAGGAGGATGAACTCATAAACAAATGTCAAGAAGCCATTGATTAAGTGAAGTAATTTCTTAAAGACAAACCAAGTGAGGCCACTGACATGATCAAAGTTCTTAATACAAAGAGCATAGCTGAGTTGGAGAAAATACAAATTATGGACATAACATAAACTATTTTAGAGATCAAGAAGATTCTGCAAAAGAAAAACTTGATGACACAACTAGAAACTAAATATCAAGCATTAAGGGCCTTTGTTCAAAGGTTTCACTTTAAGTTTAATTTACTTAATCAGAGAGGATTTCCAGGATTAATAGCTCCAAATGATAGGCTTGTTAGTTTGGAGGAATACATCGAGAAACTTTTTAGCATAGCAACTAATGGATCACGTTTTGCAGGAATAAAAGGGCACAGTACAGGGAAGCAAGCATTGGAAGCTTTAGATTTGATTTGACCATTAAGCATGAAATAAAACATCTTTTTATAAATAAGCCCACTTTTGAGAAATACACAGAAGTAGATGAGGTTATAGGAAGTTGGTAAATCTCACCATACCAAGTGAACAAATATGGGACCACTTCTATGAAGTAATTGAGTAACTTTCATCTTCAACCGAAAAAGAGTTGGCCAGCACTTTTTGGGGACCATTCATTAAGAGATTCCTACGGAATAGTGCCACCACTTAGCAATTTTGAATTTCCTATTATTTTGTACTATTTTTGTAAAAATTTGTAAGAAACATCTCTAGAAGATATTTAGTTTTATATAAGTAACTCCTCATTCGAGTTATTATGGGTTGAACCCTTGTATGGATTTTGGAGTAGAATTGTAATTAAGCTAAATATTTGCTGCATTAATAAAGGATTCTGAATTTTCTCTTTATAGCTTGTTTTTCCTATAAGTCTTTCCTTGTGACATCTCATTATGTTTTCTTCATATATTTAATTCTTTATGCAAATACTTGGGTAAGATCAAACTGAGTTTCAGTCAGCCTTAAATCCCGTGTGGAGTTATAAATATTAATCAGGGATTAGTTTATGAAGCTATATGTTATTGTAAACTCCCCTTTATCTATTAATTGCCACATCCTTTGCATTTGTTTAAATATATCTTCTTGTATAAGTAAACATTGGTTACTTATATTCATTCTTATGGCCAATTAAATATTATGTCTGAATATGTAACAAGTTATACTTCAAAAAATTCTACTAATCATCCACTTTAAATCAAATTTATATTTTGGAGAAATAAACAACCCTTTTGATTAATTCTGCAAGTAAATAGGTTCAAGCACTTGTTTTCAAATCATTCATAACTAAGGTCATCCAAAAAATTTAAAAAAAACAACCAAAATATTTTAGATGCTCTGGCATGACTAATTGACCTAGAGTCATCTCAGAGGACAACAGTTCCTACTACCTATGAAACCTTATCCTAATCCATACCTTAATCCTAATCCAAACTCTAATCCATATGCTAATTCAAACCCTCGACCTAGCCCTAATCCATACCTATCCCTTAACCTAATCCATATCCTAGCCCCTAGCCCAATCCATATCCTATCCCTTATCCTAATCCATACCTTAGCCCTAATCCTAACCCTATTCCACACTCTAATACAAACCCTATACCTAACCCTAGTGCAAACCTTAGTTCAAACCCTAACCCAAACCATATTCCAAACCATAATCCAAACCAGCAAGTTGCACATCAATTTAAAACACCTATTTTTCCCATTGATTCCCCTATTGAACAAAATGTTACATCTTCCATATTGGGGAAGAGAGTGAATTTGGAAATTTCCCCCATTACCACAGAACCTTTACCTCGGGAATAATCCTTGATTCAAATACCATTATAGGAGCAATATTTGATTAAAAGTCATTCTAAAATTGTCGTTGAAACTCAAAACCCTAAAATTTCCCTTAACCATTCTTGTCAGTATGAAAAGCAAATATTTGAGCCCGAACTTGAGGTATTTTTCTTTTTCCTTTCACCAGATTCGTTATGCCTCCCAAAGAGTGATTATCAAGTTATGGAAGATTTGTACAAGTTGGAGAATCATAAATATGTGTATCCCATTGAATCTTGGTTTCAATCAGTCTTCAACTCACCTTACCTCCTCATCATTCAACAGATCTTGGTACCATATCAGATAAAGGAATTGGTTTCTCATACTCTGGTATGTCTTGAAGTTTATTCTTTAAAACTGAGTGTGAGTATATTTAGCATTATGTTAACACACATGGCTACATTAGAAGTACTCCTACACTTGAAGGAGAACTTCCTTTCTCTAAATTAGGGTAGGGTAGTATAAAAACTAAAATTAAATTATTACAATAGAACTCTTAAAATTGCAATTCCTAAGGCACAACTATTGAAATTTCTGTGATTTTGCACTCTTGTGGTAAAACTTGTCAAAAGTAATTTACTCTTAATTCCTCATATTTTATAAAGTGACTTTGATTATCAACCAATATTATTCATTAGGTCAATTAGGGGGATTTTTATTGTTATACCTTCCATTCACAAGTTTAAAACCTACTTTTTGCCTATTCATTCTAACAGACTGTCATTTAAGAAACCTTTTCAAATTTCTCTTTAAAGGTATTGATGAAAGGCCTCCTTTGGTGAACCACTCCCATAAAACCCCAATGAGCTCTCATGAGAACCCTCGCATGATCAAGTTGAGGAATATGTCTATCATTATATGAGATGTTTTCTTTAAAATGAGTCTTTAGGGTAGAAGGACCAACCAGTAAAGATTAGTAATTAAAAACTTTTCACGCCATCACGTGCTCTTAAGGAGTAGATTTTCCTCCCCACCTATTAAGTAACCTATCTGAGGTTAATCATAATCAAAGTCTTTTTTTAACATAAAAATATTAATTAAGGGATAAGAGGTCTCATTACGAGCCGACCTACCATGATCATGGGTCCTAACAAGAATGACATTAAGTTTACTGGTCACCAAGCCAGGGTAATGGATTTCAGCTGAAGAGCTAGAAGACAAGAGGTATCACACGAGTCAGTTTGTTCATTCGTGTTAGTTCTTGTTAATGGCATTATCATTAGCTGATTACCAAGCCAGGAGAATGACCTTCAATTAATTTATAAACAAATGTAAAATCTTTTAATTGACTCTAAATTTATATCTAATAGGTGGGGCACATGCATTTCATTGGGTTAAAAGGCATCCTTGTTGAGGCTATAGATGTCTGTTGGTAGCAGGGCCATGCATGTGGTATTAAATTTAATTTTACACTCTGATTTACATGGTTGTTTTTGTCTTTCCCTGAACTCAATATCATATATCTCTAATAATGGATTTAAGATCCTTTTGGTAATGTGCTTTGGAGTTCTATGTTTCATAATTATGAAGGTTTTCATAGATGTGGGACCCTTAGTGCAGGTGATTCACTTTGCTTAAACAAGAGGAGCTTCAACTATTTGTTTGGGCAATGGTAATATGGTCATCCTGGGGAGGTATCATTTTGTCATATTTCTTTTTCCCAATTTCCACCCATTTTAATGAATTGGTTTCCAAATAATGTCGCTTCTATTTATAATAATGAGGCTATTAAAAGTGAAGACTTATTGATTTGGATTGCTCTTGAGATCTTTAAGGAAATTTTGATTGTTGGCTATTTCATGATAACATTATTCTTGTAGCAATGGCATTATTAACATTCCTCTAGTAGCCCTGGCACCATAATTTCTTTGGATCAGTCTTAATGAATAAATAATCCAGTATAGAAATGATCTAACATGCATTATCTTTTAGAATAGTCAAATCTAGTAGGGAACATTTTTTATACATGGTTGCATGAACATTTATGGTTCAATTTTGGTTTTTTGCAAGGGAACATCAACTTAGCAGTTGATTCTCTTGCATGACAACATGCAAGATGATCGGCATGGGGGGATGGCAAGCCTCAGATTTGTTGTATCTAATTCATCTTTTTCCCCATATGATGCATTGCTTATTCCCTTCTTTTACCTGTTTATGAACATTTATCTTGTACTTATACATTATTTTCAAGAAATAGTAAATATTTACATTTTGTTTTCATTTTATACCTTTTTTATATGCATTTCTTAGGATTGATGTTTGTTAATGTTCTTAATGTAGATCTTGCACTCAATAGAGATCTCGCACTAGAGTTAAATTACGTGTGGACTGATTTATCATTTGAACTTGCCACGGAGGCCAATGCTTGTTGATAGTATGAGCACTTGTTAGAGACTATTTTGGAGCCTATCATACAATTAAATGTGTGCTTATATTTCACTAACCCGTTCTTGCAACAGCAACAGTTCCTGCACCGATTTGGGGTTTGGCATATTGACACACTTCTGAGAGGAAAACGAGACTTGATTTATGTTCATAATGATGTTTTCATGCTTCCACTTGGGTTAGAATGCACCCAGGTTGTACTGATTGATTTTTTAGAGAAGAATTGATAATTCTTCCCAAAATTCGACAGTTTTGAAACTACCAAAGTTTTCCTCGATTTTCATTCATATAAAGAAGAATCTTGAAAATCTGGAACACTGCTTTTTCTTCCAGTATAGAAAATTGACTAAGCCTCAATAGTTTCTTTAAAATTCATCGCAGCTTTGAAGATCTGAAGGGGTCTTTGAGGCAGATTGTAGAAAAATCAGGTAAACCCCAGATTTGCAAAAGTAGCCAAACAGTCAACTTCGGGCACGATTTCCAAGGCAATTGAGATGAATGAAAAAATTCCAAAAGAGGTTTTTGTTAATACACGACAAATTAGGTTTCCTCCAAATATATTTTCAAAATTTGCATTAGTATAAGAGATACACAAGGATCTTTGAGGCAGTTTTATAAAAAATGATGTTTTTTCCAGAATTCCAAACTATGCCCAGATTTGCAAAATTCGCATCAGATTTATGTTTCTTCAATTGGATCATGGTTTAACTATATCTCCCATTCATGTAACATTCTTGGGGTTAAATCTTAATATTGTTTTCAAATGATTGGCTTATCTAAAGCCAAATTTGTAATGTAAAATAATTATGAAAAACAGAGTTATGGCTCCAAGCCTCGCTAGCAAACCATTCTTAGTATTCTCATGCTGCTAAGATGAGTGTTGGGGGTCTTACCCTTCCTTGGATCAAATTGGAACTAGACTATAGAGCTATAAATGTATAAGGACTGATATTTCCATTAATAACAAGCATCAATTCCATGTTTATGCATCTATTTTGTCTATTTTTTGTAATGTTATTCTTGCTCTCATAGACTGTGTTTTCCTTAAAAAAGGAAACGAGTTGGTTGGCTAGGGCCCAGCTAACCCAACTCGTTCTCCCATTACTATTATATTATGTATTGAGTACAAGGAGTGATTGGTGTGAAGGTTGCTTATGAAGGATATGTGCTACTGATTGGCAGAGCTCTTGCGTGATTACTTTTCCTTGCCGAAGTGTTCTCAGATCTGAGGGTTTGTCTGTGTGTTAAGTTTGTTTTCTTTGTTTTCATTAAAGCATTTCTTTGTGTTATTTATTTAAATCACAACAAGCATTTCTTTGGTCTGAGAATTTTTCCTCTTGAATCGCTTTTATTTAATGATTAAGGGTTTGCAAGATTTGATCATTTAAGTTTTGTTTAAAGATCTATTTATTTACAGAAAGCATATTCTAATCAAAGAATATATATTGTAACTGTGTAGTGGTGTTAATCCTCCTATGTAAATCATTAGGTTTAAATCATATTCCTTTCTTTGATAAATATCTATAAACTGAAGTTTATGTACAGGAATTGTTTGATATCACTTTTCGGATTTGGGACTGTAAGATAGATCTTTCATTTAATGATCAGATTCATTTATACATAGGATATACTCAACACAGTGATAAATATTCATAGGGGATATGAGTAAAGAATATTTTAAGTGGTTATCTTTTATTCAAATGCGAGAGTTTACTGTTTGCACTAAGATTAAAGAAATTTCCCTTGATTTTCACAATTAATATTATTGAATTGTAATTTGTATTTTATTTGGGATTTCTTTTGTTATCACTTGAGTTTAATTTTTCCTTTCTGCACTTGTCAATTTCATGCTTGACAACACAGTGTTTTATTTATAGATTAAGGGATGCAAGATTGTGGAGTGTAAATCTATTCTAGTACAGGAACAGAGTCATGCCAATACAGGAACATAGTGGTTCCAGCGCAGGAACATACTTGTTATGAGTATGAGAATAGGATCATTCCAGTACATGAACATGGTCATTCTAGTATAGGAAACATAATTGATATAACACAGAAAATAAACTTACTATGTTTTCCCAATGCAAGAACAGAATATTTCCATTACAGGAACAGAATTGTAATCTTAGTTTGCTTGATAAATTAATGAGTAAAGTAGCCAATACCAAAATTGATCAACATGATTTTCTTTTAGAAATTGAATTGCAAGTTTATGCATTGGTTTTCAAATTGATTTAACATAATGGTTTTTTCTTTAAATTATCAAAAGGTTAGGCTTGTTTCCAATCGATCAATAATTAAGGTTTTCTTTTCTATCATTAGGATTTTCTTACAATTGTTGATGGATTGCAAGATTGGTGTTTTTTCTCAAGTTTTATTTGAATTTCAGGATTCAATTTAATTTGTTGGGATTGATGTGCAAGTTAGACTAGAATTTGATTTGCAGGTTGTTAGGGGCTCTCTCTGGTATTTCTAGTGTTGCGCCTAGAAGTTCACGAACTCCCGGATTGACAATTAAATGGTGTTCCATTAATATTCCCTATAATACACCCAATAGCCATCTCCTTACACTAATGAACCACCTTGACCTCCTCCTCTTTAGTCATAGTTGTAAGAGGCTCTCTATGTTTCGAATGAGTGTGCTTATTATCCAATAATGTATTGATGAGGGAGAAATACCATGCTTTTTCACAAATGCTTGAATTGAATATTCATTAAACTTTATATGATAAATTGTAGCTAACATGTGCTCTTTTGTCCATCCTCTTATAGCACTGATATTCTTAGTTGAACTTACACCTTGAATTGTGATTAACGGTGACTATGTGGTTGATGGGGGGACAACATCATCTTCTGTTGCATGATCATTGTCAACAACATTATTGGGAGAATTCTTGACAATCACATTATCCCCCCTATCCTCATCTAATGAAGTGCATTATAGTTGGGCACCCCTTCTAACTTTCCTCCTTGCTTTCCTAGTATGATCAACATAACTAACACTTGGCATGGCTTCAACTACCTGAAATTTTACTACATGCATACAATTAACAAAAATATATTATACAGGCTTCTAGACTGGTTCAAAAATGAAATGAAATTTTGTGCAATTTTATAAATAGAGAAGATTTTAGTTGTCCTTGCGGTACATAAAATTTACAAGAATGTAGTTGTCCTTGTGATATATAGTGAGTCCGAAGGATAACTTTAAGAACCAACTACTATTAGATTAGTCAAATGAGCTGAAGTAATGCATTTTCACTATTCATTATTTGATTACAATGGAAATCATAGAAGAAATATTATTTCAACTTAAATTCCTTTGGGAATATTGCCATCTAGACGGAATTAATAACTACAAGTTAAAAACTAACACGGAGGCATTATTGTAATCAATAAATACATAGCTAATTGAGAGGGGAACAACATTAATAGTATGTTTCTAACTTAAACAATCAACTTGTGTATTATTCTATGTGTGGGTAGGTCATATGTAGTTGACATTTCCCGTTTTAAATAGTCAACCTTTGCCTTTCTCATAAGTGATCAGGTTGTGTTAGTGGACATTGGTACACTTTCCCTTATGTGAAATTGTTGAACAGTCAAAATTATGTTTTGAGTCACAGTAAATTGGCAAGAAAAATCAATAATAGTATGTTGAGGTCTGAAATTTGAAGTGAAATTTCTAATTCGGTTGTTGATAGTAGTCATTTGTTTGTTTATAGTAGTCATAGGAGATAGATGATTTCTCATCAGTGGAGGGAGAACAATCTGCACGAGGAGATCGAGCGAAGCCCTGGCACCTCTGACCTAGCCCGCGCCTACTGCTCTCCAGGCTCTGCCTGGCAGGGGCTCTACCTGGCAGGGGCGCTGCCGCCCTTCCTGTCCTCCCTGATCCGCCCTCCATTGGCCTTGCCCCTCGGGTTCTCTGCCCTACGCTGTTCTGGGAGCCTCCTTCTGCCAACGCCTCGCGCCTCTGTGGGGTAATGGTTGTTTAAAGGTTGGCCCCCTTCGCCTTCCCCAGCGGGCCTGCAATGGCAGGCTCCGCCTCCCCGCCTCCGGACTCTGATTCACCGGAGGAGATCTTCGCCTCGCTCTTGACGGAACCCTCTGAAGCCAGACCCCGCCCCGCCCTTTTGAAGTTCATAAAAAAATTGGATGAGATCCCCGAGGTTATCCTTCCTCCCTCCCTTCCTCGGAAATCGGCAATAGCCCTATCAGAAAGAGGACTTGTTGGACAGTTCACTGGTCTCTGGCCATCTCCTCGCACTGTCCAAAAATGGGTGGAGCGCAACTGGAGCTCAATGATGCAGGGAAAGATCGCAATCAGATTCTGCGGGAGAGGATACTTCACCTTCCTGTTCGAATCGAAAGAAGACAAGAGCCTTATCTTCCGCAATGGCCCGTACTTCATGGACACGAGAGGGCTTTATCTGAACAGATGGACCCCGGACTTCGATCCGGAAATGGACATCCCAAGCGTCGTTCCCGTCTGGGTGTGCCTCCCCCATCTGCCCCTTCACTGCTGGGGGGATGAATCCGTCAAAGCAATCGGCAACGCAATCGGAAAATACATAGATAGATCGGAACCAAGGGAGAACATGCACGCATGCGCAAGGATTTGTGTGGAAGTCGACATGGGAAAAGGACTGCCAGAAGCAATCAAATTAAAGGTGGACCAATGGATGCACATCCAGCAGCTGGATTATGAACAGCTACCCTTTAAATGCAAGGTATGTCACGAGTACAGCCATTTTGCCAATAGATGTAGCAAGCTAAAAGTAAATGATGTAGAACATAATGAGGAAACTGCAGGGGGCCTTGGGAACAAGTTAAAAAGAAAAAGCACTCTCCTAATCCGGGCACTAGCTCCTCTGCCCCTCTGGCAACAAGCCTTCCTCCTCCTCCTCCCCCTCCTCCCTCAGCCTTCCCCTCCTCCCCCAACCCCTTTGAATCCCTAACAGCAGAAGTTTCGCCTTCACCCCCTCAATCCCCGCACCCATCTTCTCCTTGTTCCAATCCTCCCCCCTCCCCTACCCCCACCATCGAGAGAATCCTCACCAGAAACAAAGCAAAGGAAGTGAACCAGTCATCAGAACTTCTGAGAAAAGTTGGCAGGAAATCGAACAAAGATCTGAGAGATGAAATAGCTGCTAAGGAGATGGCAACCGGTGCTCAGCAACCCATGGACTCATTTTTAGGCAAGTTAAAAGGGAATGGAGAAAAGGCCAAGGAGAAATCAGGACTCCACCCCACAACTTGTAAATAATGAATTTGGTCTCTTGGAACTGTAGGGGGGTGGGCTCTTCCCTAAAGGCGAAAGCAATCAAAGATCTTCTGAATCAGGAACAGCCAGACATTCTCCTAATCCAGGAGACCAAAACTACCGAGAAGGATTTCATTCTCCAAACTCAAAGATTCAAAAACTACTCAGGCACATCAAAAGGCTCAGATGGGGCCTCAGGGGGAATAGGTACATTATGGGACAAAAATAAGTGGGAAATCAACAACTCTCAGCTATGCAACTGGTGGATCAGAACAGACTTAAAGAACACGAGTACGCAAGAGGTCTATTTCATCTATAACATATATGCACCCAACCACTACAGAGACAAAATCAGCTGCTGGAACACTTTAGAAGCGGATCTCTCCTCCATCCATAGCAGTCTGATAATCCTAGGGGGAGATATGAACTTAATTAGGCAGGTGGAAGAAAAATTCGGTGGGAATTTCCACTCAGACCCATCGAGAGACAAGCTAGAAACAATCATCCAGCTCTTCAACTTGATTGACACCCCTTTGTCGAATGGCAAATACACTTGGTCAAACAAGAGAGCAGGATCCCACAATATAAAAGAGAGGTTGGATAGGTTTCTCATTCAGGAAGGGATGGCAAGCAACTTCCAAGCAATCAGAAGTCACATAATCCACGGCACAGCATCGGACCATAAGGCGGTGGTTCTCACTCTGGATAAAGGAAAAAATTTAGGCCCCCTTCCCTTCAAATACAATAAGTCTTGGGATAGCCATGAAGACTTTCGCCCTCTTGTGTGAAATCAGTGGGCAAAGGAAGTTTCGGGCTCACCACATTTTGTATGGGAAACAAAGCTAAAACAATTAAGGACAGTTATAAAATAGTGGGTGAGGGAGACGGCAAGATCTGAAAGGAAAAATACAAACGACCTGCTGGCGGAGATGGAGAGATGGAACAAAGAAAAAGAACAAATTCAACACTCAGCAGAGGATCTAGAGAGGGAAAAAAACATGTATAAGGAGCTATATAGGCAAAATCGCATGGAGGAAGAGGAACAAGGAATGAAATCCCGCTGCTTATGGTTGAAAGCAGGGGATAAAAACACCTCTTTCTTCCACAACAACGTCAAGACCAGAAGAGCCAGAAACCAAATTGAAAAAATCAAAGTGGATGGGAAAGAATTGAAGGAGCAAGAAGAGATAAAAAACACAGCCTTTGATCACTTCAAGGCTCTCCTCACGGCAGACCCCCAACAAATTGATAGCGCAACATTTCTCAGTACAATAGATAGCAAAATAAAGGAGGAACATAACAGCAAGTTGGAGCAAGACCCCACTGAAGAAGAAATTAGAGAAGCTACCTTTAGCATGCAACAAGATAAGGCTCCGGGGCCGGATGGCTTCACTATTGCATTCTTCAGGCAGCACTGGGAAACTATAAGGAAGGACTTCATGAGAATGGTTAAAAACGCCTTTAGAAAGCACAAGCTGGGGGATAACACTAAGTCCTCGCACATTGCTCTGATTCCCAAGGAAGCAAACCCCAAATCATTTGATAGATTTCACCCCATATCCCTTTGCAATGTCTCGTACAAGATCATAACAAAAATAATCGCCAACAGGCTCAAGAAACTCCTTCCTATTATAATTTCCGAGAACCAGGGCAGTTTTGTCCCAAAGCGGCAGATCATAGATAATGTTATCTCAATTCAGGAAGCCATTCACAGCAGTCTCAACAAAGGAGAATGAGGAATGATTATTAAGCTGGACATGGCCAACGCCTTCAATAGAGTGGACCATTCCTTCTTAAGAGCAGCTCTAAAAAAAATTCGGCTTCTCCTCAAATATTGTCAGCATCATAAGTGGGTGTATCTCCAACTCTTGGACTGCCCCGCTGATCAATGGTCGTCCGAGCAATTTCTTCAGAAGTTCCAGGGGTTTAAGGCAAGGCTTCCCGCTATCCCCTTTCCTTTACATTATCATGGCGGAAACTCTAAGTGTTCACCTAGAAAATCTCCACCTCAAAAGAGAGATAACAGGTATATGCATTGAAAGAGGAATAAAGGAGATAAATCACTCGCTATTCGCAAATGATACCCTATTAATTGGGGGAGCTTCCAGTTTGATGGTGAGGAGGTTCAAAAGAGTTCTGGATGCTTTCCTTCAGGTATCCGGGGGCAAATTAAACAACAGGAAATGTAAAATTTACACATGGAACGTTCCATATCAGATACAACAAAGTATATCCCAAATTTTAGACATCCCTCTCCAAAGAAACTGGAGTTCTTTCTCTTACTTGGGCTTACCCCTGGCAAAGGAGCACATCAAAGCAGAGGTATGGAAAAAACATATAGAGAAGATGAGAAGCCTCCTTCAGAGTTGGGGAGTCTCCTGGCTAAACCTAGCAGGCAGAACTATCCTCATAAAGGCTGTCCTTTCAGGTCTCCCAATCTACCAATATGCAGTAATTATGGCTCCCGCCAGCATCCACAAACATATGGAACTTATAATGAGAAGCTTCCTCTGGCAGGGAGGAAAGCAGGAAACAAAGAAGTTCAGCCTAGTCAACTGGGGCCAAGTCACCCTCCCTTATGAAAAAGGAGGCCTCTCTATAAAAATTCCAAGTCTCTCTAATCAGGCTCTGGGGCTCAAACTGATCTGGAAGATCATCTCAAGAACGGGATCGTGGTGGGTGGAGACAATAAAAAGAAAATACCTCAGCGGCCCAAACTCCAACATCCTCAATGACTCCATAGTAGACAGACCCTGCACTCCGGTGTGGTGCTTAATTAAGAAAGTCCTGCCTCACTTCAGAGGAAATGTCTCCAAACTCCCAGGCAACGGAAAGAACACCAAGATTTGGGCAGATAGAATAATGAATTCCAATCCAAGGAACCTACTGCAAGAGCTCAGGCCTTTACAGGAATGGATGGAAGACTGAAGGATAACCACTTTGTATGACATCTCTTCATGGAATCAAAATAGATGGAGAGATTGGAAAGAGCTGCATCTACCTCAGGATCTCAAAGAGTTATGGCACAACCTGAAGTCTTCCCTCTCTGGATTAGCACCAATCAATAAAGAGAAAGAGGACAGATATATCTGGGATACATGTGGAGGGCCCTTCTCAGTTAGAGAAGGGTACAAATCTCTCCAAAACAGAAATCCTACAACTAATTGGAACCTCCACACAGCTACTTGGAAGACAGAATGCATCCCCAAGGTAAAACACTTCAACTGGACCCTTTTAAAAGGGAAAATTCTAACAGCAGAAAACCTGAGGAAGAGAGGAATCCAAGGTCCCTCGATCTGCTGCTTCTAAAGCAGAGGAGGAGTCTATACAACACTCCTTCCTCCTCTGCACTTTCGCTCAGAGCTGTTGGAATCAGCTAGCAAGTCCCCTGGAAGCCCGAGGAAACTACGATAAGGTGCACATCCTTCAGAAAAATTGGAAAAAAGACTTTCCCCATCCAAGAAAAGGCAAAAACAATATAATTAGAGTTTGGAAGTGCATCCCCGCCACCCTTTGCTGGAATCTCTGGCTTGCCAGGAACAACTATGTTTTCAACAACATACAACCAAAAGCGGTCACTATAATAGCAAAGACAATTGCCAACATATCAGAAGCGGTGAGCGTGAATTCCATAACTACTCCAGATCAGACGAGTTGGGCTAAAGAGGAAAAGGACTGGTATAATAAATTCAACATTTGCCACACCCAAAATCCTCCCCCTAAGAGCAAAGCACATCAGAAGCAACCCATCTGGAAGCTCAGGGGAACCAAAGAAGAGATATTCCAATGGATACGCGCCCAAAACCACCCTACTCTCTTCTTTGATGGAGCATCAAAGAACAACCCTGGAGCAGCAGGAGCAGGAGGCATAATAAAAGACCACAATGGGACATCCATTTGTCGATATGAATGGGGTCTTGGGAAAGCTTCAAACAACGTAGCTGAAGCTTATAGTTTGCTACTAGGTTCCACAATCCTATCCAAAAGGGGCTTGAGGAACGCCATCATCCTAGGGGATTCGGCCATCATCATATCATCTATGAACACAGGGAAAGAATTCATAAAGGAAGGTCTCAACAACACCAGAGCAAGGATTATAGACAATCTCAGAGACATGGGGGAAATAACCTTCTTGCATGTTCTCAGAGATCACAACGCAGAGGCGGATTTTCTAGCAAATGAAGCAGTCAAAAGGGAGCAAGGCCAGGTACGTGAGGATGACAGAACCTATGAAAGAGCAATCCCATAAGACCCCTCCATGTCAGCCGAGCCAACAGGTCAGGCCTCTCAATAATTGTCAAAAAATCCACTTCAGCATCGGTCCTTCTTACCTCGATCCTCCATCCTTCTTCATGTTGTCGCCTCCCATCATTTCCTTCGACTTTAGCGCCATGCTCCCTCACCCTCCCCGTGAATTTTATCCTGACTTTTCAGATAAGTGTCCCCTCAGTCCCCCTGGAGATCGCACTTCAAATCTGAAGCCAGATCCTCCCTCAATCTTTGAAGCTAAAAAAATCTCGCTCAGGCATCATGAACGCATTCTCCTCACCCTTTATATCCCCCCTTCCCCTTCCGGCTTTCTCAGATCTTCATTGCTCCTTCAGTCTCAGTTAGGAATAGTGGTCTATGTTGAGCGTGATGGTGTAATCCTTGTGAGTGTTTGTGAGAGTCAGTTGCTCTGCCCCCCTGCTTCCAGCACCAAGCGAAGCATCCAGTAGCTCCACAGTTCGGTCCTCTGGATCAGTATAGGCCGAGTCTTCTTCCACAACATCTACAAGCGGGGACACCTTCCGAAAACTGCCAACAGCTGGAGGGACGCAGAGCCTTGCTCTTCGTTACTGGTAATCGTTTTTTTTAGCTCTGAGTTATTTATTCTTGCTGACTTCGGGTTTCTGGGCAGCTGCAGAGGCTTGGTCAATGTTTCGCTGCTCCCTCTCCACAGCCTTCATCGCCATCCGCTCTACTCCCCTCTGATTCACTCCCCCAGTATTGCTCTCCTCTTAAATCCCCTTCTCCACGCTGTTCACCACTCTTCCCACCACTCAGATCCCTGTAATCAACTTAGCAACATGGAGGATCAACAAGGCAACCAGAACGCGCAACAGCGAGTTATTAAACCCATGGAACAGCTCTTCAACAAAGAATGCACAATGTGCAAGGCTCACACAGTTATGATCAACAGGTTTGTCAAACACTTCAACGAGCTGAAGAGCGACTATGAATCCGACAACATATCGAAGCGCAAGAAACTGGAGAAGCAGAAGGAAGAAATAGAAAGTCTGAAAGGAAGGTGCAGTCATTTAGAGGAAGCAATAGAACAGATCAAAACTCTCACACAGAGCTACCAAGCTTCAGCTTCCACCAAAGCAAGTGCCAAGAAAGATCCCATGCCCGATGACTCAGTCACCCAGAAACTCCCCTAAAATCCATGCATTGTAAATTTTGCTACATAGGAGGCGCTTTTGTTAGGCAATATAGCCATTCCCTCTTCAATTTCAATTACCATAGAGGCAGAAACGAGGAAAGTGGGTCTGCGCACCCGGTTTTGATCCTCTTCGCCCAAACTTACGACAGTAATGTAATAGAACTATGTTTCTGTTTTTTATAATACAAAAGTACCCGACTTCGTTAAAAAAAAAAAATTTACTCAAAAGGGAATTTTCAAATCTCTTCCTTATATACCAATATGTACGTCAATACCTCAAGCTACATCTTTATGCAACATATTTTCTCCACAGGTATTTTCTCCAAATGCCTCCAATGTTTAATATAAATGCATCCAACATTACATGCAAATGTTACATATTATATATGCCTTCAACATATTACATATGCATGATCCAACGTATTAAATCCACCATATAAATCTCATATAAGTTTTATATAAATCCACTGCTAAAAAAATTGATTCTGATATGTGATATATGGAGACAAAGGTATGCAAAATAATTTATCTTCAAAGATATCTTAGTCTATTGTCTAATTCATCTCCATGGCATCTTCACAATTATTGTCTATGTTGTCAAAGGAATCTACAGAAAATTACTGAGACTTGTATAAGCGATTCCACAAATGATTCAAATGTTATAGTAATGCACCAAAACCTTAACTTCTTTGAAATACCACAACACTAACCAGCAGCGTTAAGCAACAACGTTAACCAACCAACAACGTGATATGTCAAGCCGAGGTATGGAGACCTGGGACCTGTGAATTTCTTAACTAGGTTTGTTGCTTAGTCCAGAGATAAGGACAGCCAAGCAAAAAACTACCATCACGCTAATTCCGTCAACTCAAGTGGTAGCAGCTCTCAGGGACATCTGCTTTTGTCTGCAAGCAAAGACCCTGGAATACTTCTTTACGATGTTAGGAGTCTTGAACAACCCCTTTACAAGCTTCAGGGACATGTGGATTTAATGCTCAAGAAACATTCTCAAATTTACAGGCCTGCATTTGTCGGCAATGGGATGACAGTTGCTACACCTGGGCAGGGATCAAGGCAGATCACTTTATACAACGCGAAAAATTGAAAGGCCATTAGCAGAGGGTTTGTTGGATATGATGCTATCTTGGTCTTCGAAAGGCGATACTAGCAGCCACACCACGTTTCCGCTGCCACCACATTCACCGTGGAGTAGATATGATGGACTTATACCTCAGAATTCGGAGACAGCAACAAGAATTATACACGCAGGAATTATACATGCTATGTGGTTGTGGGAAGTATGACTATGGGAGTCAAGAAGCATATGGAGGTAGGTCTTTTATATACATAACCTTATATTCCTTTGAAATGAAAAAAAAATGTTCAACGCATATTCTGCATACCACAGTCTCAAAACAGTTGCACACTGCCATTAATTCGATGAATTAAAAACGTTCAACGCATATTCTGCATACCACAGTCTCATTCGATGAATTAAAAATGTTCAATGCATATTCTACATACCACAGTCTCAAAACAGTTGCACACTGCCATTAACAGTCACAACAACGTATGGACTATGTCAGGGGAGCGTGAGAGGTTACAAAAAATTGGAAGAAGAATGCAGGACAAACTGACAAATTTATGAAGAAATAACAGAAGGGAGTTACAATGGTAGACTCCAATGCCAAAAATGGAGTCGGCTCTGATACCATGTCAGGCCAGGCAATAACTCCACAAAGCAAAAACTGATTCTTATTATTCATTCAATCAGGTAGGTCTGTTATATACATGAGGGAGAGACTGTTCATTTCATCTCTCGATGACTGTTCACATTTCTCATTTATTTATTTACATATATTTACCCAATCACAAGGATTAGGTGTCAACAAATACCCTGTAAACCCAAGAAATCCTCGCAGATGCTTTATGGATGTGGGGATTTTCCATTCCTTAATGGCTTTAATTTTGTTAGGGTCTACCTTAACTCCTTCATGAGATAAAATATGACCAAGATATTCCACCTCTTGTACTCCAAAGAAACCTTTGGATCTTTTTGCATATAATTGTTTCATCTCCAATAGTTTTAGCACCCTGTCAACATGTTCCACATGATCCTTCCAAGACTTTCTATAGATTAGTATATCATAAAAAAATAATAACAAAAATTTTCTAAGGAAGGGTTTCAAAATGGAATTCGTCAAACCTTGAAATGTAGAAGGTGCATTGGTAAGGCCAAAAGGCATGACCAAAAATTCATAATGACCCTCATGAGTTTTAAATGCTATTTTCGGAATGTATTCAGTCTTCATTCTGATTTGATGATATCCTGAATGAAGATCCAAATTGGTGAAGTAAATTGATCCATGCAATTCATCCAGTAATTCATCAATGACAAGAATGGGAAATTTATCTTTAATAGTGAGCTTGTTGAGCTCCCGATAAACCGGACACATGCACCATGATCCATCCTTCTTGTGCACCAATACTACTAGAGTAGAGAGAGAACTTTGACTAGGTTGAATTATACCAACCTCTAGCATTTTTGCAACCATACATTCAATTTCACTCTTTTGGGTACAGGGATATCTGTACGGCCCGATGTTTGGAGGAACACTTCTTGGAATCAGATGAATAACATGATCATGATCATGAATAGGTGGGAGACCTTTGGGAGTCTCAAATACCTTGGAATGATTGTCCAAGACTTTTTCGAGATCTGGAGAAATAGATAATTTCGATGTGGAAACATCTAGCGAACATAATTGTGCAATTACACCTCTTTGTTCCTTTTTTAGAAGCTTTGTCATACCATTAGAGCTGATTATCTTTCTCGGTTTCCCTATAATACCCCTTAATTCAACTTCCTTTCCTTCCGGAGAAACTTTCATGAAAATTTCTTAAAAATTAAAAGCTATTGTACGCAAGGGTTGTAGCCATTGGACTCCTAATACAACATCAGCACCTCCCATTGGAATGGAAAGCATTGGGCTAGTCAATACATATTCTCCCATGGATAGCTTAATATTATGGCACTTTCCAGATCAATTTATTGTTCCTCCATTTGCAACCATCACTTGACACTCTGGTGCTAGATATTGGAAGAAATTCAATTCTTTTGCTACCTTACAATGAATAAAATTGTGGGTACTTCCTGAATCAATCAACACTATTACCTTTTTCTTCTTGGTTTGTCCTTCTATCTTGATGGTTTGAGGAGTGGTAATTCTAGCCAATGCATTGCAAGATATGGTTGGATTCATTTCTTCTTTATCTAGACTTTGTTCCTGGAGCATATCCTCTTCTTTTGACCTTTCTTGCTCCTTTTCTTCTTCCTCTTCACAATCTATGTAGAATAATTTCTTCTCAGCACACTTATGACCTTTAGTGTATTTGCTATCACAGCTGTAACAAAGCCCTTTTGCTCTTTTTTCTTCCAATTGTTGTGGTGTCAACCTTATAGGTTGTGGAAGACTAGGGGCAACAACACTTCCATCTTTATAGTTGTGAGTGGTATGCTTCCTGGTTGCCATAAGTTTGCTTTCCATTGTTCTTGCTAACTTGAATGCCTTCTCTAATGAATCAGGTTCCGTTCCCAAAGGTGAACATCATGTTGGATATTATCCTTTAAAGTCCCTATGAACACATCAATCCTATGCTCCTCTGGATATTTTTTACCCTTATGTTCAATTTTTGGAACTCCTCAATGTGCTCCATTATTGAACCCTTTTGTTTGAGACTTATCAATTGGCTAAAAAAAGTGTTGCTTTTGGTATCCTCATAATGTGCTATCAATTCTTCCGTAAAAATTGCCCAAGTGATAAATTGTTTATGAGAGCAAAGCCATTGATACCATACAAACTGATTTGGTTCCAAATATAAAGT